>OVAP01000500.1:0-34836 GCA_900406295.1 Aurinia saxatilis
CGGACCTCCGTGACCATCATAAACACCAACGAACGTCGATCCCTGTAAGCAACGTTGGCCTTCGATTCGAATCAACAACATCGACATCAATAGCCTCTCTTCAAATCCTAATTCGTCATTCTCGTTTCCAAATCCTTCATAATTCTCGAACTCAATCTCCGTCCTATTCCTCTCGTCGTCGTCATCGTCACAGTAATGAAGCAACGGGAATCGAAGGGAGAAGAAAGCTCGGAGAGAGACGCGGAGAAAGAATAATTGGGATGGATCTAATGATGCAATGGTGAGGGAATGAAGAATCAGAGAAGAATATCCAAATGGTTGTGAGATTTGTGGATTTCTTTGGATAGATCGTGAGACCTGAAAAATTCGATGGAACATGAACTGTGAATTTTTCGGTGACAGACTAAATCGTCTCCGGCGACAGACTGAATCAAGCTTCGTAGGTTTGATATATTGCAAAGGATCGGGAAAGAGAAGAAGAGAAGATTAAATATCTAAGGGCATAATTGTATTAAAACAAAAAAAGGTTGGGTATATATGATAAAAAAAATGGTGTGGTTATATATGGTTGCTGGGTATAAAAAATTGGGTATATTTGTCATTCTCTCTTTTTTTAATCACATATATCCACATCTTTTTATTTTAATACCATTATACCATTCATTTACCAAAGCTATTTTTCATAATAAATAATATATTTGTTAGGGTTTTGGATTTTTGGATTTAAAGTTTAGTAAAATTATAGAGTTTATGATTTTCTTAGGATTTAGGTTTAAACCCTTATAAACTTAGAGTTTAATTTTTAATAACTATTAGGGTTTAATTGTTAGGATTTAGAGTTTATATTTTAGGAGGTTAGGGTTTATTAGGGGTAGGAAGACTTTTTAGGGTTTAGGATTTTAGGGTTTAGGGTTTAAAGGGTTTAGGATTTTAGGGTTTAGATTTTTTAAACCCTAAACCCTAGATCTTAAACCTTAAAACCCCATAGATAGTTAATATTTAAATAGGAGTATTTTAGACTTCTTACAAGAAAAATAACTTAAAAAAAGGAAGGTGGGTACATGTGATTAATGAGCTAAAAAAATTGGTATATGTGGTTATGCCCCATAAGTAAAATGGCAATAATTGAATCTTGTTGAATCTGGCGAAATGTAATATATTATTTGAACCATGATAACTTAACTGCTTCCACACTTGAATAACTAATATATATATATATATATGTCAAATAACTATAAATTTTAAAATATTGTTTTAGGTATTATTATTAATATTAGATAATTTTGGATTTTAAATATTTTACAAAAAAAAATAATATATATATATATATATATATATATATATATATAACACTTTGAAGGAGTTTAAAAATGATTTTGGAAGACCACTGGAGAAGAAAGGGAAAAGAAAGNTAGACCAAGACTTGTAGTCTAGCAGTCATGCTAGTGTTTTCAATGTGTCACCGACTGGGTTCGAGTTTAGCATAGTACATAATTGCTGAATTTTTGAAAAATAATATAATTTACCAATAAAATGCATCACATAGTTGTCACTTGATCCCGCATCTCCTGTGAATCTCATTGTTTTTCTTATAAGAAACCATTAGTAAATAAATGTTGTTTTCCGAAATTTGTAAAAAAAATGATAAATGTAGACATATAAATTCAAAATAAAGTTTGATTTAAGATTTTAAAATATATATTATAAACCATATATAATTCTGATTCTTTTTTCTAAATTAACCAATAGTTTTGTTTTATTACCCCATTTAAGAAAATTCTTTCTAACTAATTTTAATTTGATATCATTAGCCCTAGATTTTCTTAGCGGTAGTTACAACACCCCCCATATTACTTCTACAATCATATTACTAAATAAATAAGAAAATCTAGGATAATGGAGGTAAATATGTGTTTCCTATCCCCTATACTAATTATTAGAGAATACACTTCAGTTGTAAAAAACATATGTGTCAAGCTTTTAGCAAGTACGTTTGTTAAAGTTGCTGACATTATAGGTGATTAGGCACCACTCTCTACAAGGAAAAGAAATAGATTTTATAAATAGAGAACGATGATTTCTCTCAGAAATCTCTCAAATCCTTTTTGATTTATTTCGATTTATCTATCCATCAAAAACTTTTCATTAAAGAACAAAAATTATTTATCTCATAGAACCGATCACTTGTGTCTTTTCAAATTTTCAAAACGGTTCCGAAATTGTATAATTGATTTTCTATGTTAAATCCTTCTTCTTCTTTGTTTCACCATTTTTCAAAGCTCTTCTTTTTATTCTTCTTGCCTTCTTTTTGTTTTTTCCTGATAAGCATTGGTAATTCCAATAATTGATTTAATCCACTTGAGAGGCTAAAGATGGAATATACGGTTCGTGGTAAACAAAGGAATTGGGTCCCTCGAACTCGAACATCAGAGAGTAGCAAGCCAAATAGCATCCTTTGCACGTTACTCCCTCAGGTTGGTCCTCCAGAGGTGTGATATATTTGATTTGATGCTCCAGATATTGTGTTTTGGTTTGTCATGTTTCATTTCCTGAAAGGGTTTTGTTTCAGTTGTAGAATGACGAAGAAGGTGTTAGGACTATGAATGATGATAATTTCATTGATAATATTGGTGTGGATCCTTTGGATAGGTATGGAGGTGACGCTGGAGACCGCTCTCCAACCCATTATACTCAGGTATGACCAGTATCTTTAGTTTAACTCTCTAGATTTATGTTTTGTTTGATGACTATAAAGCTTATTTTATGCACAAATCAGGCAGCGGAGGGTAACGAAGATGATGATGAGGTAAATAACCTTTTCAAAATGGGGAAGAAAAAGAAAAAGTTTGAAAAGAATCATGTGGAAATTGTGCTCTTGGTTGAGAATGCTATGGCTGAGCTTGAAGTCACTGCTAAGGAAGATGCCTAACTAAATAGACAGGGGAAGCATGCGATCATCAAGCTTAAGGAGCTTAACCTTCTTACCGATGTTCTTGGAAAGTAAGTTACAGACTTACTGTTATCCTCCTATACAGTTTCCTTCTAACAATTTGTTTTGTAATATTCCATATTATCTCATTATTCAGGAAGCAGCTTCAAACAGAATTCTTGGACCCTGGAGTTCTAACTCTGTTGAAGAATTGGCTTGAGCCTCTTCCAGATGGAAGCTTGCCAAATATAAACATCCGTGCAGCTATTCTAAGGGTTCTCACTGATGTATGTTCCACGCTTCTTGTTGATATTTTTGCCTGGTTGGCCAATTCCAGCTTCTTTATCAATTCCTGGTTGTGTCTGGCAATTTCCAATTGACTTGGACCAGTATGATAGAAGGGAGCAATTGAAAAAGAGCGGGCTTGGAAAGGTTAAGATACACCACCTGATGCAAATTGATGAGTCGATAGGTAGGAATTAACCCCATGAGCACTTATATTTGTTTTGGTTTTGGCAGGTCATCATGTTCTTATCAAAGTCCGACGAGGAAAGTAATACAAATAGACGAATTGCTAAATTTGTTCCTTGTGATTAATACTGAGAGACTGAGAACAAGGATCATACATTCGGTTTGATTTTGAGAATGAAATGATGTAGCGAGTACTATGAGTTTAGATGTAATTGTTAAGTGTGAGGATGTTTTACAGTAATCTATACTTGAATGGTTTTTTGGAAGAGAAGAAGCGATTGTTACATGGAAGCACAATAAAGCTCACTGTTTTGTCATAGATTCTCTTAAGATCTTGGGTTGCATCGCTCTCGTCATGTGACGCTTGATGCAGAGGGTGAATGATATAGGGTATTGAGAGCGTTTCAGTGACAATGAGAGATTACGGAACAACGAGCCCTTCAGTGACAATGGATTGGTTACAAAGATGCAGAACGGGATTGTTTTGAGTTACACGCGATGACTTATCTGGTAGACTTGATTTTATGATTTACTCATCTCAGGGATGTGGGAAACCCAAAATACCACTTGTCTCCATTCTGACTTTTGCACAATAGTTCAAGAAATCAAATCTTATATATGGTCACTTGAAAGTTGAAATACTTTTCTTAAAGTCTGATATTAAAACTGCAAATAATTTGAATGGAGATCACGTGTTGGGCTGGAAGGAACATCCTGGTGAATACAGGAAGCGAAGAGGATATAGTGGTGTATGTCGAGCTTTTCAAAGAGGAGAGTGTGCTCGTGAGGATTCTTGCAAATATTTCCACTATGAAATAAGTAAGAGGACAATCTGCTCATATATACAAGCTTTTGGAGCTCATTATTTAGTTCTTTAAATAAATGATTTTGAATATATACTCTACTTATTATTTGTGAATACACTTTAGTGAAAAAATCCTAGGTGTCAAGCTCTGGTTAAAAGTCTTTATTAAAGTTTATGACGTCATAGGTGACAATGCACCATAATAGGAAATAAGGAAAATAAGTCACTGAGAAATAGAATTCATCTCCAAGGAATGATGATTTCTCTAAGAAATCCCCTAAATTCTTAAATTATTAACAATCATCAAATTGCTTAATACAGATGAGAATTATGAATTCATTGTCGTCTTATTAGCCGAGCTCTCTTTTAAATTTGTGTAAAAGATGAAGAAATCAGAAAGTTTAAAAAAGGATATTGGGATTAATTTCTGGGTATCGGACATCAACCGAGACGAGAATGGCTTCTATTTAAAACGACCCCAAACCCATCGACTGCGTAAAATGTCTCTTAATCAGCTCTAGCCCCACTCGACATCTCGGCTCGTGTTCCCTAGATTCATAGTATCTTAAATATTAACGCCTCCCTATATGATGATGTGAAGATCCTCTCTTTCGATCTCAATGTTGATGGTGACAATGGGAAGCTCGTCAAAGTGAGAGACGGCGAGTGGTGAAGGGTATGACGTACAGGCTTGAAAATCTAATTTAGGAGATCGAAATCGAATCAAAGATACCCTCTTCTCCAATGTTTTAGGCGTTAAATCCCAGAGATATATACCCTTATAGACTGTATCAGTGCTGAAATTTGATTTGTGTTCTTTACTGTATCAGTTATTGATGAAGATCACTTTTTTCGACTTGCATTTGTTGTGGTTTTAGTTGATGATGAGCTTTTCTCATAGGTTATGTTACAATTGGATCCATTCCTCTATGAACTCAGGAGCATGTTTGAGAAAATCAAGGTGCAATCGTGGCTTTTTTTTTCTCATATTGATGTGCCTTGAATGTTATTCGCATTATCCAAAGGGAAGAGACATACAAGACGGTGATGAATTTGATTTCAGTGACAGCTTTACAGCTCCACTGTATTGCATTAAGATACATCTATTTATGTCACCTCACTTCAAAGAATCTAATACTATTAAAAAATTATCCATGTTAATAAACTGATTTCTTTTCATTTTGTTTTTGTGTTGGTGCAGATAAATGCAATCCAGATGAAATGGACAGTAGAAGAAAACACGAGTACAACAGGACATACAATACCATGTTAATTTCTGCTCATGTGTTGTTTTCGAATGGATCTTCCTCACAGCTTGGTTCCTTAAATGAGAGAAATAAAAATGACTTTCCCCTCACACCCTTCTCTTAGAGAGCGATGCAGCCATTGTCTGAATTATGAAGACAAGAAAAGTCTTGAGCCATACTCTTTTAATTACCGAGCTCTTCCAACAGGTAACAAACTTTCTTCGTGCTTACTTGATGATTTCAAAATCCCTGAAGTAAGATAAAAATGTTTGAACTGGGTATTGCATAATGTCTGACCATATAAGTAATGTGTGAATTATTGGGGGAAAAAAACCTGAGATTCGTTACTTGGTCCAATAATATTGATTATGTATTCAAACCCTGGCCGTTGTTGCCATGGTGGTAATGAAACGACGGTTTTCCATCATACAGGTTGGGTTCAGTTACTCTTGGTTATTGTATGTGTGAACTTTTTTGGTAAGTTTCTTGAGCCCGCAATGTCTAGAAGGTGAACTGGACATTTACATTTCACCTTCCTTACCTTCTAGCCTCCTATTCTTAATTGGAATATGTTTGACTTTTTGATGTAGTGCGGAGCACTTGCCCTGTTACTGGTAGGGATTAGTGTAAATCAGTTGTGTTCACTTCTTGGGGTTGCTACTACTATGGTTGTTCCAATTGCTATTGTACCTCTTTATCTTTGTAATAACAATTTCTGGTGCTATATTTGCTTTTCTTGAAAACTTACCATGGGAGTGTATCATGTATATAATCTAATGTAATTAATATATACAAGTGCTCACTCATTCATGTACCATAGAAAAAGTGTGATTTGTGTTAGAGGCTTATTCAGCACTTTATCTTGCAGATTATTGTCCCATATGTGGCATCTGTCTACAACGTGTCTGCTATAAAGAGCCAGTGTGACAAACATTTATCTCCAGGTGAGCTAATTGTTACATATGCAATTACAAAACAAGATGATGAACCGAAGAACAAGAGAGCGAAGAATAGAGAGATCGAGAGCCAAAGAAGGCTCGAAGTCACGTATGTTTAAACAACCTAAGATATATTTTGCCACTCCAATACATTAAGGTACAATATGCATTTTACGATACTTATTTATGTCTTAATTAGTTAGATCTTTATGCAAAAATCTTTATTATTAATTAACTACAGTAATGAACTATTGTGTAAACAGGGTCGTGAGATTCACTTCGATGTGTGTAATCATATTTTAGTTGCTTTGAGTTCTGATGGGTGTTTTGATTATGCACATAAACGGTTTGTTAAAATGCGCCAGAGAGGTGTTTCTTTGAATACTCTTGGGTTTGGTGTGTATATTATTTACTTGTCTGCACCTTGTGTGTTTGTATACTAATTTCCCCAGAGCGTTTGTTGCATTGTTGAAGTTCCCTCTTAGTCACTGACTGAGATGGCAGGCACAATAAGAGCATTACTCTCTTAATCTTCAGCAACTTCCACAAAGAGCTAGAGGAGCTTTACCTTCAGCAAGAGCAACATCCAATTGTTACATAGAGTTGATGTATGAAGTTTTATGCAAAAACAAATATCAAGTCGTTGATGATATTTGAGATGTCGATGAAGTTTGCACCAGCTTCCACTGCCATGGCACTCTTGCTAGCATAATTTCCCAGTATCAGGAGGTCCAATTTAGAGAATCCTTTTACAAGGCTGAGTAAATCTTGTGAGCTTCATAGAAACTAAGATTTAGATGAGACAACTTTCATGAAAAACAATATTATTAGAAAAGGTGAAAAGTGAGGCTTTTGTGCATGCGTGAAAAATTCAAATGCAGATTTAAATCATGAGAGCTTCGTGGAACTTAATGGAGGGAGAGGACCGAGAGCAGACAAACCTTTGTGTATTTGTTACTCACCAAATCCTTTCAAGGCATCTCTGACATTCTCATAATATACTAACATGTAACACTAAAGTGACTTAGGGAAATATCATCAGCTGAATGGGATCTTCGCACCTTCATTTGAGCAAAAAGTTTGTTGGACACAAAAATAAAAAAAATCTTTAATCCATGATTACAGTTTTGGTAAATCAAATTCAAAAGATCAAAGAGAGAGATAGATGCAAGTTGTCTTAATCAATCCAATTAATTGGGGTTTAGCACGAAAAAGAGATCTGTGAGATCTAGCACAACAAAGAAATCTAAGAAAATTTGGGTTTTTTATTTGTTGGCATTTTATATTTTTAATTAAATATTATTTTATATTCAATATTAATATTATATTATTAAAAATATATGTACTCTTATATATACATATAACAAAGTGGTACAAGGCTCAGTATAATACGAGAAAAGGTTTTAATCCCTCTTCTTATAAATTCACAAGTAAATTAAGTGACTTTTTGTGATGTCAGTCAAAGTTAGTGTTAAAAATCGCCAAATTTGATGATGTGTAATCCTGGTATCCTAGCTATAAATCAAACATTACACATCATCTAAAAATCGAGTTCATCATCTAAATTGGCGATTTTCTGGAGAATTTCATCCATCTGCTTCATCTTTCATCAGCCCATGTTTTCTGGTTTGCATCGCTCATCACACCCTTCGCAAAAAACAGGTATGTCTTTCTCTTCTCGAATCGGGACTGGTTTAATTTTCATTCCCAAACACGATATCAGATCTGATGATATCGTTAACAGATCTGGAGAAGTATCGTTATCTGATGACCACTTTCGCCAAAAACATGTATGTCTTTCTCTTCTCGAATCGGGACTGGTTCTTAAAAAACTCAATCTCGCGATTCCTAAATTAAACAAGAAGACAATATGAAACTCAATCTAGCGATCGCTTCTCCCTCAATTCGATTCTCTCTTGATTTCATTTTTATTGCTCCCTCATATGTCCAAACAGGTTCGATTCTCCTCTCTCTTCTCTTATGTATGAGACTGGTGAGAAATTGAAGTTTGACTCAAATACGAGCTTGGAAGGAGTTTGGGAGAAAGAACATTCGCCAAAGTTAAGTTCGCCGCCTTTAACGTCCAGGCTTGAATGTGTCAAAGGAATCTCCTGTGGAAATCCATCTCCGCCTTCAACGTCCAGAAAGGTCGCGGCGTCCATCTCTTTGGTTAAGAAATACAAACTTTCTATTGAATTCAATCATTTCCAAAACAGATGATAATCTTAGTCTCCTTGTGATTTTGTTTGCGTCTGTGTATTTCAAATGTGAGGTTTGGTTTTGACTGTTTCTCTAGAATTCTGGTTTGTTGATTTTTCTCAGTGTTATCTGCAGTGGAGAGAATTAAGCCAGCTATATCTCTGACAGAAAAGCACTTAGGAATGTTGAGAGATGAATCTTCTGAGCAGAAGATTAGCGAGGATGGGATGTTTTATTGCATTATGTACAAAGTCGAGGTGTCGGGAGTTGCGTTGTTTAACAGTTCAATATCTAGAGAGCTATGTATATTCTCATAACCAATACTTGCATGAATATTGTACCCATTGCAGGTCTTCAAATACAGGTAAGACTGATGCTACTATTGTATCTTTGAGTGGATTGGATTTTTTAGTTTATGTGTATAATTGTGTCTTTGTGTTCTTTCATACGCAAAACTGGAGCCAACAGAAGTGTTATCATGCATCGGTATGTATATGTTTGGATCAGTTGTTGGTGAAAACCTTAGTGTAATGCTTGTGACTTATTGGTTCGAATGTATAATTTTTGGTAGAGCATGGCTCATTTTAGTACTGGTGATCGTAGAAGACAAAAATGACAGGTTACATATACTACTTTTAGTATAAATAGAGGAGTTTTAATCACCTGTTTTTCTAAGATCATTATACATAGAGATGTTAAGCCAATGCATGTTAAGTCAATGCATATCTTCACATGGCGTTTCCTAAGATCATTATATATAGAGATGTTAAGCCAATCATGTTTTCTTGGACGAGAAATGGACTGCCAAGTTGTCTGATTTATTGTTCTCCATTACGCTTGACGAGGGGAAGTTGCAGATAGAAGCTGAAGATGTGTTGGGTACATATAATTGATTCTTTCTAGAGCTTGATTCTTTGTTGAAGCAATCTCTATATTTTTGCAGGTTTTCTAACTTTGCTTTTACTGTCATTGTTATTTGCTGATTGGAAAACAGTGAAAATATCATTCTTCTTCTTAGCTCTTTAAGTGATACTGTCAAATTAGTCTCGAAATTTTTCAATAGTGGGAGAAGCTTTAACGATAGACTGCGGAATTTTTTTTCAACAATGATAAAGATTACATGGCTGAGGAAGTTTAGATTCTCAAGCTTTTCGTTGATATAATCATGTTTTGTGTTCGGTTCTATTAAATGCTTCAACTGTTAATTGCGTTAATATATCTGGGAATACTCAAATTAACGGATAAGTTGTGTCTTTCAGAAACTTAGAAATATCAAAGGTCAAAAGCTTGGTTTAAAAACCAGTGCAATGAGCGGCTTAAAGGGTGACTCTGCTAAAATGATTGATGATGAGGTACAAATTTTTTATTTATATACCAGGTGCTAAATTTGATTGTCTAAGATTTTTGCTTTATATCTCAGTGCATGGATCAATAAACAAGCGACCAATGAGGAGTTATATTCTCTAAAACCCCCTTCTCAGCATCACGTGGTTGTTTCCCTTTGTGATTTTGTTAAAGTTTAACCCTTTTTCTTTGAATGTTATCAAGATTTTGTTGCAGGATGAGTTTGCGAGTTTGCCGCCTATTTTCCGTAATGGTCACTTTGCAATCTTGAGAACTACTAGATGGACTTGAATGCACATTGATGACTATCTTGTACCATTTTGGAAATTGTAGTTGATGTGATTACATTGTTTCATTTGTAGTTTGAGATGTTTCTAGGGAGTTTGAGGATTTTTCTTGGCTACTACCTTATTATAACATGCTTTGATATATGCAATATTTCTTTGCGTCTTACATTGTTCAAACTTTGCAGAAGCAATTTAGGCACCCACACACCATAACGAAATTAGTGCCAAATTTGAGTGTTAATCCATGTGCCATGTTCTCACAAGACCCGGGCGTTATTGATTGGGTTTCTAATGAGTTTGTTCAATATGACTTTGTATTTATGTGTTTCATATTCAAATCTAATGATAGAGAGTATGGAGGTTTAAAAGGCTAGCTGAGATGTTGACCGTTGTATGATACTGGAGTCACCCTTTTGTCTGATTGATGAAATTGAATTTTGATCTTAAGATGCTTCAAGTTATCATTATGTCTTTAAACTCTCTGAGACTCTAAAATGTTGTATGGTCAATGAAACAAGTATGTGGTAATACATGACTTGTGTTAATGGAGTATGTAAAAGAAGGGTACATGATGATAAAAAAGAAGATAGAAGCTGATGCAAATGTACGGTATCATCACTGTCTCTGCGGAGGACATGACAACAAGGTTAAAGGAAAAGATCAAAATTATCAATGACAAGGGAAGATTGTCAAAGGATGTGATCGAGAGAATGATGCAAGAAGCAGAGAAGTACAAGTCAGAGGACAAAGAGCACGGAAGGAAGGCCAAAAAACCAGGAACGTCTCGAGAGTTACGCATTCGACACGAGAAACACAATGAGGGATGAAAAGTTTGGCACGAAGCTTGCAACTCAAGATAAAAAGAAAATAGAAGACTCGATTGAAGCAGTTATTGAATAGCTTGAAGGGAATCATTTAGCTGAGTGTATGAATTAGAGAACAAGATTAACGAGCTCAAGAGAATCTGCAACCTGATCATGGCCAATATTGGCACGAAGCTAGGTTTTCCATTTTTTTGGTTGAGTACTTACCTCATTAATTTGTTTAAACCTGAACTAATTGTGTTTTGTCTAATGTCCCCAAACAAAAAGAAAAGAAAATGGACTTGTGTTGAAGACAGTAATATTGTCCAAAGAAAAAAAGATGATCTAAATGTATGAGTTTACTAATGTGTTATGAAAATCGAGTTTCTTTACAAAACAAGATAATCCACATGATATCTTAACTTGAATGTTAAAGAAATGTTTCCAAACTAATCTACAAAGATTCTTATATATAATTACACTAAGGGGGTGTATTGGATCATGTATTTGGAGTGATTTGATGTAATTTGACAAATTCAGTGCTATTGGAACTTGTATTTTAAAAACCTTTTAAAAAGCAATGTTCCCGGACTACGTATTTTAACATATACAATCAAATTCAGTGTTATTGTAAATATTTTAATCATTTGATTTTAAGTGGTTTTAGAGTGTTTTGGATGAGTTTCTTAGTTAAAAATGGAAATACTCAAATCACATGGTTTTAGGTGGAATTTGAGGTGATTTAATTAAAACTCCTCAAAATTATCAAAACTCTTCAAATCTCATTAAACATCAAACAATTTCAAACTCATGATCCAATACCACCCCCCTAAATGTTGAACAAATATATTTTATGTAAAAGTATTATTAAAAAAATAAGAAAAACTAAAGAAAAGATAATTAATCATTATTTGTCACTATCTATAAACTCTTCTCCCTCAGTTGTAATTTATTTCATTTTTCTTATGATATAATATTAATTTACTTATTTTCTGAATTTTAAAATTAATAAAAACAATTAAGTTTGCAAAATATAGATCAAAATTACGATTTATCACTAAATATTAGTTAATTTATAAAAATTTCTGATAATAATTTTAATCATAAATTAAATTGATGGATATTCAACCCATATAGTGTTATAAGATATATACATTAGAATGGATTATGGTTTTATTAGGATTCAATTTTAATAATTTTTATGCTCTTTTAATCTCGCCAAATACATATAACATGTCAAAAAGCGGCCAATATTTGACTGCATGAATAATATTGTTCAACACCAAATAGCGCATTTGAAAACACGAGCATGAAATATGGTGCTCAAGAAGGTTTTTCATTGCCAAATAAGGGTCTCGAACTACGAGTGCGATAGAGAAAGACTTTGTCGAGTACCACTTCCGTCCAAAAGCAAGGTCCTACCAAATGTCCAACTATCCTTATCGACCAGTCCAATCCAACCATAAAATTCATGAACTTCAAAAAATGATTAGAGGATTTCTTAATTGTTTACATTATTTACTATATTCAATCATTTCGTATTGAATGTCATATACAAATTAAAATCACAGCCTGCACCGGGTGCGGGCCACTATCCTAGTACGTATGTATTTGACACTGCTAGATACAAGGCTTAGTTTTAAAATGTGTCGCACACACACTACAAAAAATAGGTCATGTTGTATCATTTATTTTTAATGATTAAATCCACACATGTTCTTGGATTTTTGTTAGGGTAATATCCACGATATACATACTCTATTACTTAATTGTTATGTTTTCTTAATTACAATCCACACATGTTCTTGGATTTTTGTTCGAGTAATATCCATGGGCATACATAAGCCATTACTTAATTGTTATGTTTTTTTAATTAAAATCCACACATGTTATTAGATTTTTGTTAGAGTAAAATCCAAGAACATACATAAGCCACTTAATTAGTGAGGTCATTATTTAATTCTAACGATTTTCCTCTTTTTAATAACTTAGGTAACCAAACTCAGCAAAACTAATATTATAAAAAAAAAATTGTAAAAAATCTTTTAAATACACTTCTTGGTTAAAAACATATATGGGTATACATAACATGTTTTCACTGTTTTGAGTAATCATAATATGTTTTTGTTTTTTATTTAGACTATGATATATTGTGATTATGAAATAAATATACAGATAAACATAAATTTTAGCATAGCCAAATCTAAAATTTATGAATTCTTTTTACACTTATGTAAGTTTGAGAATACTTCTTACATCAAGAATATTATGATGTATTTAAAACATAATATGGTTTTTTTATTGGTGGTGTGTATTAAATGTCGCTTTCTGCAGTGTCCCGACAGGGGTACATGAGATGATAAAAAAAAACACAAGGGCTGTTCATTCCTCTGATGCACGTGTTGATTCCCGAGGAGTACTTGAACAACGTAAACATCTCAAGTTTAACAAAACATATGATAACATATGAACCACATTGTATTTAGATTCCTTGTGAATACTGAAAGGAGTGATTTTTTGTGGTATCCTTCTCTATAAATTCTGTAAGATTAACATTGGCTTGAAAAATTTGATAACATATGAAACGCATTGTATTTAGATTCCAAAGAACTTTCATACACGTTTGCGACAAATATCGAGACACCACTTAAAACTTGATCGAGATACAAAGTCAACCCAAGCAAAATGATCTAATGGTTACTGGGTCAGGACTTAAAGAAAATATTTCATATTAACAATGTATAAAAGTTAGTTATTATTATCGTTGTTTGCAAAATACTATTGTCAAAGGGCCTGCTCACCTAATGTCTGAAAGTACATGAGTGTACAGTGTAACAAGGAGAAGTTGTGGAACTAGAAGTTATGCGGGAAACATTGTCTGAAGTATGTAGCTGACGTGGGGCATGCTCAAGAAGAAAAGGACAGTGGTTTGAGGATCAAGCTGATTTTTACCGAAGGTATAAAGATCAAACCAATGGTTTCTGGTTGGTAAGTTGTAGTAATGCTTTTTTTTAATACTTTATTCTAAATTATTCCATATTAGAGCATATGATAATCTTTATGAAACTTCTGAATTTGAACTCGCACTTGGAGATGTGATTGACAAAGTTGACAAAATCATCAAATGGATCATAACTAACAAAAAAGAAAGTCAAAACCCGAAAAATAAATATTATTCAACTCAATTCTCGGAGAAAGGGAAAAAGAATTTTGTCTTCGGATATGGACAATACAAAAGGCATTGTGGTCCATCTATACCTCGAGATTTGAAGTAAATTTTTCAAGCGTTTTTTAATATTTTGTGACATTATACATACTTAACTATGATAAACATGTTTTTTTTGTCGGACCATTGAATTCCTTATATAAGAAATTTAAAAAAAAAAACTGAAATTCATCCATGAATACAGTTTATGTGACAATGATTTGGTTATTTGTATCATCTGGTAGGAAAGATTCTTCTTACAAGTGGTTGTGTGTATATTCTGTTATTTACCTTCTTATTATTTTATTATATCTATTTATTTTGATCATACAATACTTTCATATGAAAGTTATATTGCTTCTACCGAATTGTCAACTATATTGATTGACCAGTCCAACCCAAAAAATCATGAATTTGGAAAAGGTAAATATTTTATTTTACCTATTTCACAATATGTATATATATTTAATTACATCTTACATATTTTGCAGGATTAAATCCTAAGTCCAAGCAATACTAAAATGCCTTCAAGGTTTCGAGCATACAATTAAAATTTTGGGGTGCATTTCCTTTTATTGCTCAATAATATTGTGGTTTTATCTTCTCAATTGGATTTTCCTTTTTTATATGTACTCAACTCATTTTGAATGACATTTTATGCTTACGTTTTCCTACTACTGACTACTGTGACTATGTAACTTTTTTTTTTGTCAACAATAATTCTGCATTATGTTGGGCTCGAACCCAGGCGGTGACACAGTGACAGTCATAGCATAACCGCTGTGACTATGTAGCTTTTTCAAACACAAACCAATTACATTATATTTCTAATTACTTACAATTATTTCTTATAATAAATTAAAAGTTGCTCCCGCTACCCAGCCTAGAGCCTTGAGTATTGTACAAGGACGTGATGTAGGAGTAACCCATTACCTTTAATCATTTTACCATTAATATAACATAAAAATTTAAATCACAGCCCGCACAAGGTGAAGACCAATAATCTAGTATGACTTTGTATGAGAAGATGTGATCAAGTAAGTGACAGAGAGAAAGAATGTGTTTTTATATCAAATATTTCACTTCTCATTATTATGGCTATTCTTTGATACATCATCTATGTATAGTAGTATATGATGGAGAGACAAATCTCATCACTTAAAAAAAGGAAGACATGTGTATAGTGATGAGGAAAACATCTTTATGAGGGATTTAGACAAGTGTCCTTGAGGTGGCATGATGGATAATCACCAATTTTCATAATACTCGTCCTTGAGTCATCACCAATCTCGTGTTATGAACTGTCTCATTAAAAACATTCTCATGGTAAAACCCAGTGGGACAAAAACCTTGAAAAGGGAGAAAGAGTATAGTCTCCCCCTGGAAAAAATAGTTTTGTTCTTCATTTCATAAATCTCATAGATGATGCAGTCCAATGCTATGAATATTCCTCTTAAATATTGTGGTAGGAAGCGCCTTTGTAAATAGATTTGATGCGTTGTTGCTTGAGCAAATATATTGAACATCAATCTCTTTGCTATTCTCGAGCTCTTGTATATAAGTAAAAAATCTCGGGGGAATATCGCTCTTGATGTATTCTTCCTTGATTTGAGCAACTCGAGCAGCATTATCATATATTATTGTTGTTGGACCTTTGATAGTGGCTATTTCACTTGTTTCTTGAACATGCTGAGTCATCGTCCTCAAGCATACGCCTTCTCTACAATTCTCATGAAGTGCAATGATCTCCACATAATTTGAGGAAGTGGCTTCTAAACTCTGTTTTTTGGGAACGCCATGATATCGTGTCCCATCTTAAAAACATATTTGGTTTGCGACCGAGCTTTATGTGGATAGATAAATAGCCAACATCTGCAAAACCAACTAGACTAACTTTCAAGTTTCCAACATAATATAATCCTAAATAAATCGTACATTTCATATAATGGAACATATGTTTTATCACATTCCAATGTATGCGCTTGGGAGTTGAACTGTACCTTGCGAGTAAGTTTGGAGGAAAAGCTATATATGGCTTAATAAAATTTGCAAGGTATATTAATGCTCCTTTTGTAGTCACATAAGGCACCTCTTGACCTAATATTTCCTCGTTTATCTCCACAAGGTCAGAAATTATATGTATCAATACTAAGTGACATATTAACCATTGGAGTATCTAGAGTATTTGCTTTATTTATGTTAAAGCGCTTTAATACCTTTTTGGGAAAATTTGATTGATGCACAAATATTCTATTTTGAAAATTTTATATCTGAAGCCTAAGACAAAACTTTGTCTTTCCAAAGTCCTTCATTTGAAACTCCCCTTTCATATGAGTTCTTGCATCATCAATTTTCCTTCGAGTTCCAATTAGGTTTAGGTCATCAACATATACAGCAATGATCACAAATCCGGACGAAGATTTCTCTATAAATACACAAGGACATTTCGCATTGTTGGTATATTCATTCTTCAACAAATATTCACTTAAGCGATTATATCATATGCACCCGGATTTTTTTTCTTCATAAATTGATCGTTATAATTTGATTAAGCATGTCTCATTAGGTCCTTTTGCTACTTCCGGGATTTTTATTCCTTCAAGGATTTTCACATATATGTCGTTGTCAAGCGACCCATATAGGTATGCAATCACAACATCCATAATATATACATTTCTAAATTCTTTGATGCCATTAGGTACCTAAATGTGATTGCATCCATTACCGGGAAATACGTTTCTTCATAATCACTTCCCGGTCTTTGAGAAAACCTTTGTGCCACAAGTCGTGCCTTATATCTTGTGACTTCATTTTTCTCATTTCATTTTCTCACAAAAACTCATTTACATTCATCTGGAATCACATCATCGGGTGTAATGACAACGGGTCCAAAGACATTTCTCCTCTTAAAGGAGATTAATATATCTCTCATGGTTTCCTTCTTTCTCCCAGTGATGTCTTTGTTAGCACTCTGCTAGACCTCGGGTCTGGATCATTGTCATGATCTATTATCTATTTCTTTTGATACAGAAAATAAGAATATCCCATCATCATCGTCTATTTTATCTCTACCTCATTATTTTCCATTTTTGGCATAGCTAATGGATATCTCATATTTTTCGTATTCTCAACGTCTTTTGGACGCTTCCTTCCATTTGGGTTCATCTAGACCCATATGGACCCTTTCACAAATGTCCTCTAGACATTATTCATTGTGAAGTTCTTCATGAACATTTTCATCTTCCTTCACCGATTTTTTACTATAGAGTTTCGGGAAACTTAATTTTGATATCATTAATCCTTCAGGGATTATATTGAGTACAATCCAAGTGGTTTGTCCTTTGTTTTATTATTCTTACTATAGAAAAATCCTATTGATTGTGGATTCTCATTTCACAAAATTTTCTCGTCCCTCAGGCGAGTATAATATACAATTGATTGCCTTTATCTTTCTATTGGCCAAAATTCTTAGCTTGAATTTGATGTTTCCTTTTTCTCCGAATTATTTACACGAGGATTTATATATCTTAATGATTTCATGAAACCTCATTAATTAACTATTTCAATTCTTGCGGGAATTCTTATCTTTTGAGTCCACCGGCCTCCTACACGTTAATTTTGTTTTCAATATTGAAGGCCTTGCAATCAATTGCAGCCATTTTATCAAATTCTCAGCCATGCCATTTTTTGTATACATATGAGGCTCTTAATAATCAGGTTCGGTCCCCAATCACATACAATAAAAATTTCAATTGATGGTTGTGTAGGCATATGGGGCTCTTAATGTTCAACATATGTCCACCAGTGACATATAATACTCATCAAAAGCTTGTGAAGTGAACTCATATGCATTATCAAATATTAATTTCTTTATGGCATAATCAGGAAACTATATTTTTAATCTAATTATTTGGGCAATGAATTTTACAAAAGCCGTATTTCTTGTGGTCAAAAGATACGTATGTGACCATCTACTTGATGTGTCAATCAATATTTACATGGCCTGCAAGGTGTATGGATTGGTCCACATATATCATCATGTATTCTCTCTAGAAATACATATGATTCATACTTAATTTTAGCTAGAGGCGGTCTTAATTACTATGAGTTTTCTTTGAGAAAATGTTTGACATGAAAACTCTCCCGATTGAAAACTTCTCATTTTTCAATGGGTGGCCATTCGAATTTTGCGTAATTCTTCTCATCATGACTAATCTTGGATGTCTTAGTCTCTCATGCCAGACTTTAAATGCATTAGTAACCCTTTGGTTTACTGTAACATAGGACTCAGTCATATTTATTTTTATGCAATATAATCCGGAGGACAACATTGGGAACTCTTCCAATGCGTGTTTACTCTTCAATGTAATGCAAAGATATTTAATTTCATTCTTATTCATACTTCCGATATGATATCCAGTTCTCCGGATATCCTTGAAACTTAACAAGTTTCTATATGAATCGGGGGAATATAATGCATCATTTATTTCAAAATTTGCCCCCCTTGGCATTGAAAATTTGGCTCTTCCATGGTCTTTAATAATTTTTGCATTACCACTTATGGTGCTCACACTTCCAGCGGAGTATTTTAATTTAAGATCGGAGAAATACTTCTCTCTTTTTTTAACGTCTAAAGGAGAAATACTTTTTTTATCCTTCAGTATTGTGTGCGTTGTTGCATTATCCGTTAAACATGTCTCTCCATTCACGATCTCAAACTTGGACATCTTTTTTTTTTGTCAACACTGAACCACAACTGGCCGGCCCATTAGCCTGACATAATGTAGGCAGTGAGACTCGATCCCTGAGTGTGATAGTGCTTGCCTTCAGTGGACTTACCACCTGCACTAGACCAAGGTCACTTCACAAACTTGGACATCTTCAAATGTCACGTTTCATCATAATAATAGATGCATTAATCAACTGAAATCTTATGATATAAATGTTTGTTCTGTACTACAATCAAAAGCATTATTCAAACATGAACTCATTTTAACATAGACATGTAGTTTTAATCATGAAAGCGAACACTAAATTCTAAAAATTTATCATGCTTCATCAACGTGGTCCTTTCATTTCCTCTTGATTACTCTAGATCAACGAGGTAATCTTTAGTGATTCTTGATATAGACCGGCTAGTGCTTAGGTGTACAACATGTACATTTCTAATGCCCTTTTATGCCGCATCAATAATAAGCATTCTCATTTGCCGTTTTCATAACGCGGCCAACTTCATTGGCTTTTTTTTTAGTTGGAATTATGAGACTGAAACCTTCTTCCATGTCCTCGTCCACCACCTTATTTACAACTGCGACTACGATCTGTCGTGTCCTGGTCCACGTCCTTATTAATTATCAATATTATTACTAGATGCTACCACATTCACTTCTAGTAATGGAGCAAATCGAGTTGGACGGGTCTAATGGTTAAACATCTTTTAAACCTTTGAATTGGTAGTGACGTAAACCCATCATGGCATTTTTTACTGATCGATGGCATTAAGAAATATGTTGCCTTTTAAAATCATTTTTTCATCTAAAACACATGTCATATAATTCTTTATGGTGGCATCAAGGACAGCAATTCCAAGCTTCTTTAACTTTGACATGATAACTTATAATGTCAGTTAATCAAACTATAATCTCTTTGGTGATAATTCATTCATATTTTACTTTCAAAAATAGATATGTAAGATAAGGACTTGTAAATATTTAACCGTAATAATCACATAATTTAAACCATAGTTTAAGAGGTATCACCATCCATAGATATCAACTCTCTTATGATCAAGGAGGCAGAGCCTACCATATAACGATCAATCGGAGAAAACAAATTCCATCACTTCGTAAATAACTTCATATGATTGAAGAGGCAAAGCCTCCCATATAATGTTCATGAGATTTCGAGGAGGCATAGCCTACAACTCGATTGAGGAGGAAGCATAGCTTACAACTCCGTAATTAATATATTCAATATAAAATTAAAATAAAATTTACCTCACTTTTACGGTATTGATTGACAAAAGAAAACGATCTGATAAGGAGATGATCATACCAGTAGATAATCGGATGGAGAGGCGTTCATGATGATAACATGTTGTAAAATAACTAGAAAAATCTAGGATAATGGAGGTAAATATGTGTTTCCTATATGACTTTATATGAGAAGACGTGATCAACTAAGTGAGAGAGAAAGAATGTGTTTTTATATCAAAGATTTCACTTCTTATTATTATGGCTACTCTTTGATACATCATCTATTTATAGTAGTATATGATGGAAAGACAAATATCTTCACTTAAAGAAACGAAGATATGTGTATAGTGATGAGGAAAACATCTTTAAGAGGGATTAAGACAATTGTCCTTGAGGTGGTATGATGGATAATCACCAATTTTCATAATAATATGTTGATTATGAGTTCATAAAAGAATTTGATTAATTTAGAAAATAAAGACAATTTATTAGTGATAGTGATTATACATATATATATTTACCTAATTATTTTGTTTGATAAATTGAACGATTTTGTTTTGTAGTTTTTTTTCTTTCGACCACTCAAGTGACAAACATATATGAAGAAGATATCAGTTTATATAGAGTAGCATAAATTCTCTTATTGGAATGTACATTATTTATTACATTATCTGTTTATAATTTCTCATTAGGAAGATAATTCTACAACACTGACTCATAACATCACAAAAAAAATATTCTGCATTCTTCAAAATACTTCAATTGTATCATAAGATTAGAATACATAAAATATATTTTTGACAAATCTATTTTAATTTAATTAAAATTCAGTAACGGTGATTTAGTTAAAACAAAAAGTTCATTGTATCATAATAATTAATTTAGTGGCATTAAAGAAAGAGTTAAATTAACTAGAGAATATATATATCACTTATAGGTTAATTAAATGAATATTAATATACAACTAATTTGAAATCGTTTTGAAATAATAAAACGTTAAATAGGTAGACTGCTAGGGTGGATGAACCGGTCGGTACCGGATCTGAAATGGAAGTTTAGGAGAAATATCGTAATCCAGTATGGACGGCCAGGATCCGGTAGAGCACTGTAAATCTGGTGGACGTGGATGCACATGATCAACGATCTGAGTTCTTCCCCGTTCGCTCTCAATGGCTTATTCTGATTGAAGAGATCTCCTTTCGATCTGATCGGAGGCGGTCGTGCATGGAAGCTTCTTGGGAGTGTTGATCATCAATGGCGTCTTGGCTCAAAGCTGCCGAAGGTAATCTCAGTGGTTCTTTCGGGTTAATGCATATGAATAGAAATGGAACAATTTTTTTTTGAAGGTTTGGTTATTGTTTAGATTTATTCGAGGTTGTGGATCGAAGGGCAAAGTCTGTGGTTGAAGATTTATCAGAAGAGCAGTCCGATTTGCAGCTCCCAGGTACTGGTTGATCTCTCATTACAGTTTCAATGTCTGAATCATACAACTGTCACAGAAGCCATTTGTTGTACAGTCCAAACGGATTAAGCATTTTCTCTACTCTAGTACAGATATTTCCTCACATCTTTACTCCTTTACTTTTATGTTTTCCTTTGCTTGGTCTGGCTAAAGCTTCTAATAGGAAAGGGTCTCAAGGGAAGAGATCAAGTTCTAATAAAAAGGTATTACCGTGGATGATCTGTTGTCTGCAAGTCATACTCTTTGTTCGGTATATATCAAGACTCAAGATGAACTTCTTTGCCTTTGGAATATTTCTCTAGGTTCGACAGAAACTTGTAAAAGAAGAATCTTCTAACAAAAGAGATTTTTCTGGTGATCAATCTGGCCCGGGAGTTTCACAGTCAGATGTGCCTTCATCTAAAAGTTCTGTTTCTACTGAAGAGGCCTCGTCATCTGAGCCTGTCTTGCAGACAAGAGAGATTCAACAGACTGATGCAGATGTCCAGAGTGTTCATTCACTTCCACAATCAGTGGCAGATACAAAAAGTGACGATCCTGCTGTGGTACTTCCAGTATCTGTTGTGGATGGTGATTCTGCTCAGGATGCTACTTTACCAACTCAAAAAACCAAGCATGCTGATGGAGATGTTGCATATGATACTTTGGTGCAACCGTCACCATCTTTTCCTGAAAAAGAAATTGAGGTCGCTGCCAGTGAGAACCTTGATGCTCCCAAAAATGTTACACCAGGAGAGGTAGATGATTCTTCAAAAATTGACCTGGAGAAACTGGAATCTGTATTGCACGTATCTCCGGTAGGAGAAGGGAATGCGTGTCAAAGCACGGGCGATGAGGCAAAAGTTGTCACCTCAATCAATTTGGAGAAAGAACAGGAACAGAGAGTTCGTGACATGTGTACCAATCTGGAGAAAGAGCAGGATCGTAAAGCTGATATAACACCCATGAAGATTCAAGATCAACTTGAAGAGGTTAGTCAGTGTCGAGAAAATGAAGAAAAATATCAGATGCTACTTGAACTTTAGTTGTCTTTGTAAGGTTTGTTGATCAATGTTTTTACTAATTCTAGGCTCAGGGGTTGCTGAAAGCTACAGTTTCCACTGGGCAGTCAAAAGAAGCCAGGTTAGCGAGGGTAAGCTCAAATATTCTGTCACTTATAAATGGGTGCCAAAACACTCTTCGTCTATCTTATAGTATTTATCTATGCCAAGTGGGTATATCTGATCACTTCTAGATGTATGCTTTTATGTCTTCATTTGCTTCTAGGTTTGTGCTGGACTTTCATCTCGTCTTCAAGAAATTAAGGCAGAAAATGCACAGTTGGAAGAACTTCTCATTGCTGAGGTAAATTTTAATAGTTTGAGTTTGTTTTGAAAAACCAAAGTGATACTTGTAGATGGTCAGTGCACCTAATTCTGTTTCTTCATGTTTAATATGATAGCAAGACCTTACCAAGTCATATGAAGCTAGCATTAAACAGTTACAAAAAGATTTGTCTGCTTCTAAAAGTGAAGTGACGAAAGTAGAATCGAGCATGGTTGAGGCATTAGCAGCTAAAAACTCAGAGATAGAAGCACTTGTCAGCGCAATGGATGCCCTGAAAAATCAAGCTGCTCTGAACGAAGGAAAATTGTCGTCTATTCAGGTTTTTTAGGCCTCTAATTTGCTGAGATTTTATATTGAATGCTTCCTACCGTGCATTTTTTATGGTCCTAGTTATCTACTCTCTTCAGTGGCTATTTTCTTTTTACCAGAACAGCTTTTAGTAAACTCATATACTTTTACCAGGCAGACATGGAGTCTATTATGAGAAACAGAGAATTAGCTGAGACCAGGATGATGCAGGTATTACTTTTTTTTATCAGTCTCTTCCAGTAATTTGCTGCTTGCTCTGTGCGAGTATGAACATATCAGATCCTCAGGTCATTGAATGAATATTTTCTTTTTCCAGGCGTTACGGGAGGAGCTTGCTACTACTGAAAGGAGAGCCGAAGAGGAGCGTTCTGCACACAACGCCACAAAAATGGTTTGTTGCCTTATCGCTGCGGAAACTTTTTATAATGGAAACAACGATACCAGTTTTTTTGTTTTACATGAATTTCTCTTTCTAAGTCAGGCTGCCATGGAAAGGGAAAGGGAGCTAGAGCACAGGGCTGTGGATGCTTCAACAGCACTTGTTAGAATTCAGGTGAGACAGGATTCTTGGATTGAAGGCTACTATCACTAGTTGACATTTCCAAATTCCAACAGGCCATCTATGATTCAACTTAATATGCTGTTAGTTGCTGAGTACTGGTTTTTTTTTCCTTCTTTTTTCAGCAAGGAAAGTTGGGAAACCTTTGTATTTTCATATGCTACATATTCGTGAACAAAGATTTTATGTGGAACTCTTTACCTCAAAAACTACTTTTATCTGACCTTTAAATTGGCTGTTATTTTAGAGAATTGCTGATGAAAGGACAGCGAAAGTGGCAGAACTTGAACAGAAGGTGGCATTGCTTGAGGTAGATGAACTTATCTTCAAAGGGGTTTTTGCTTCCAGCATTGTATGTTAAAACTTCATTAGAAGAATTGGCAAATGATACTCAGGTCGAATGTACATCTCTAAATCAAGAGCTGCAAGAGATGGAAGTTCGTGCTCGCAGAGGACAAAAAAAGTCCCCAGATGAAGGAAACCAAGTGATCCAGGTATGTTATTATAGGTTTCTACATTACGGATATTAACTAAGGAGTTCTTAGCGCACTTTCAGATTTTCTGTTAGAAGTAGAAATATATAGAACATTAATATCCCTTATTACTCATGCTTCTGATTTCAGTTTTCTTATTAAGAAAATCCTTGTATTATCAAATTTCAAAATTGTAAAAGTGAAAAGTATATTCAAATCCTTGGAAACAACTTTTATCAGCTTTTCAAAGTTCAGATTTTGGCTACTCCAGATAAGTTACTTTTAATCATGCAGATTCAAGCATGGCAGGATGAAGTGGACCGTGCTCGGCAAGGTCAAAGAGATGCAGAGGAGAAACTTTCTTCGATGGAGGTATGTTACTAATCTCAGGATTTTACGACGTGATGTATATGTTGTTTGTGCTATGCGATTAGCATTATTTTAACACTTGATACGTTTGTTTGTCATAGGCTGAAATGCAAAAGTTGAGGGTTGAAATGGCAG
This sequence comes from Aurinia saxatilis, assembly GCA_900406295.1. Lineage (NCBI taxonomy): Eukaryota > Viridiplantae > Streptophyta > Magnoliopsida > Brassicales > Brassicaceae > Aurinia > Aurinia saxatilis. The sequence goes on from OVAP01000500.1 coordinate 24,837, forward strand.
CCATGAAGAGGGATGCAGAACATTACTCACGCCAGGTGAAATCCACAGTTTCTGAGAGTCCGTCTTTTCTTGTCAATGCATTGACAGTTTCTGATTGCTTGTTTCTCTTAATCGATGCTTATGGATGTCATTGTTGCTCTCAATTCCTATCAAGTGGATCAGGCAGACCTGATAGTTCTCTGTTTTTCCCTTGGCGTTTTTTTATCACTAAATGCAATCGAATCCATTTCCCTGACAACGTCTTTTGAATCGTTTGTGTGAAAGACCCATTGATCAACTTGTTTACATGATGATCTTGTGAATATAACGTATTCATTCGCTGGTTGGTTGCTATTAAGTGGTACCTTTAATGTACATGATTGTGTTAAAATGAGGTTAATCATTATACCCCTGACCTAGTAGGAGCACACAGAGCTGGAGAAACGCTACCGTGAACTAACAGATTTACTGGTAAGTAAACTCTACAACGTACTGATTCTATAGATCAAAGTCATGTGAACTTTTCTGATAGTGCTTCTGGCCGCGGGATTTGATGCAGTACTATAAGCAAACACAACTAGAGACTATGGCGAGTGAGAAGGCTGCAGCAGAGTTTCAGTTGGAGAAAGAAGTCAAACGTCTACAGGAGGCGCAGGTCTGATGTTAAAGCTCTCTATGGTTCATATATGTACTTTGACATTCCCATGCTATTTGCAAGAAGGTTCTAAACTTGGTTGATTTAGGTAGAGGTAGAAAAAAGCAGAGTTTCACGACGCCCATCAGCAACTTGGGAAGAAGACTCTGAAATCAAGACACTTGAGTACGTTGTTGGAATTGTGTGTGGTAAAAAGGCACTTGTATAGTAGAATATGGGTCTGATATTATATACGGAAGTTCGTTCATTAATGCTTACAAAAAATAAAACAATTTCAGGCCTCTTCCATTATATCACCGACACATGGCTACAGCGAGCACACAGGTAGAATTTAGGAGTCTTATTCAGAAAAACTCTACCTCTCATGATTCGCATTTAACTCTAGCTTTTTAGTTTGATTTGTTCGCTTTCTGTATGCAGTTTCAGAATGCAGTGAAGCTGTTAGACTCAGGAGCTGTAAGGGCCACAAGGTTCCTTTGGCGATACCCGATAGCTCGGATTTCCCTACTCTTTTACCTTGTAAGGCGTTCGCTTACCTATTCAGTCTCACTCACCTTATGAATCTATGGAACCTTTTTAACCTCCGCCATTTATGAATTTGCAGATCTTTGTTCATCTCTTCTTGATGTATCTATTACACCGTCTCCAGGTACGTTTGGTCCAGTCACGCTGAATATCATCACACTCATGTAAATTGAATTCTCTCGTTTATAATCTCATGATCTCGTGTAGGAGCAAGCCGAGGCCCAGGAAGTTGCAGCAATGGCCAACAACGTTTTCAGACCATAACAGATTCCATGAGGAAAGCAACACATGGGGATTTTAAAGAGATTGCTGAGTAGGTAATGGAAGAAGCATACTAATATATTGTTGTTATCTTAGAGAATTTTTAAACTTCTTATCAAGAGGCTGCTTCTCCCTACTCCACATAGCAACATATTTTTTTCCTCTTCAAACCGTTGGAATGGGAAGAGCATAATGTTAGTAAAATGGGGCTCTATAGACGCTTATAGGCTTTATGACGGCTGTGAAGCTAACTTGAACTTGTATGTTTACTAAACAGAACCAATCCTGACCAAATCAAACCATCCGAACCAAGATATGTTGATTGAATTTAAGTTTGATTTTCTATTTTTCTGAAACACAGCTGAACATTGTCCATATAAAACTTAACCAAGATATTTGGCCACCCCTTCAAAAAGTTAAAGAACTTCTGTGACTGAAAGGAAACGTTAAACGCCAAAAATTGACGAAAACAACAGATCCATATAAAACTTAATTAAACAACAAACCATCTGTTTTGTAATAGCAATAATTCAAATAACCATAACACAGCCACTCTCAACAGCTACAGATACAGATTGGTCATCCGGATACAATCGTAGAAGCAAACTACTTAAGAGGGAAAAAATAAGGATAGATGAAAACTTCAAGACACAGGGCCAACAGAAGAAAAGAAGTTCTTTAACTTTTTTAGAGGGGACACTGGAACTTCTTAAGGGAAAAATGGTTGGTGTAGGAGTCCTGTTGTTTCGGGAAATCCCAACATTATATTAAGATTCTGCAACGCTTGTCCGGAAGCTCCTTTCACGAGATTATCAATCTGCGACACCAAAAAGGGCATTTCATACATGATGGCATTGTGGGAAAGTTAAAGATGAGTGAAGAACAGAGAATGGTTATGCTTAATTACCACCGATATTATGATAGCTCTTCCAGGTATACGATCAGGAAAGACGTTTATATGACAATAGTTGGAGCCTCTAACATTGTGTGTCCGAGGAACAACTCCTTCATCCAGGAGTTTGACAAATTCTTCATTCTACAAATCATTCCAGGAACATAATAAGCAACAATAGAAGTAATTGGCTTATAACCCAAGAGAAATCATCACCTCATACGACGTTCTTAATTGCTGGTACAAGTCTGTCGTACTAACCCCATGAGCCATTTCCACATATATAGTTGATTGCATTCCTCGGATCTACCAAAACTACCAGGGTCAATTAATGATTTAAGGTGAAACTACAGAGATCAGGCTTCAGAATATTTGTACCATTGGCATGAGATGCGGCGTAAAACTGACTGTTACTTTTGATTGTGCAACATCAGATAATCCTTGTTCAATTTCAGGAACTGTAAAACAAAAGAGACATTAAACTCAAATCACAAAGCCAGAACTTTAATCATTGTGATAATCAGTTTGTGACATACCATGGCGATGCCGTGTGACACCATAAGAAGAAATGCCTTCAGCGATTTCAGAGTAAAGATTCGCCTCCTTAGCACCACGTCCTGATGAAAATTTCATATAAGTCAAGAAAACATTTTTCTACTGCATCATTATTGTTCATGAATAGAGACCATAAAATAAAAGCTTAAACCTGCTCCACTAACACCAGATTTTGCGTCGATAATAATGTTTTCATGTTTGATGAGATTTGCCTGCACCAAATCAACACATTATCTAGAGCTGAATTGAAGGTAATATAGCCAGATAAATTTGAATTATAGAAAAGAAACCTTTATTAAAGGAACAAGAGGAAGTTGAATCGAAGTTGGATAACAGCCTGGGTTAGCCACTAGTCGGGCCTTTTTTACGTCTTCCCTTAATATCTCTGTCAGACCATATACAACTTCTTTCTGAACCCAGCATGACACTTGGTAAGTATAAGCTATCTGACATAACAGACACAGAATCAAGCAATAGCTTCCAAAAGAAAAGTACCTGCAACTCTACTGCCTTGTGTGGCTGACCATACCATTCTTCATACTCTGAGATATCACGCAACCGAAAGTCCTAAAAAAAGAGTATATTTAATACGCATATAATCAGAAGTAAGGCAAAAATAGACACCATTTCTTCAGGGGATTACTGCAGAAAGATCGACGATTTTTAATGCGGTGGGCAGTCCCTTGATGATTTCCTGTCAATATATAGTGTCTTTTCAATTAAGCTAGAAAATCTTTAAACAGTTTGAAATGGAGAATCAATGCAAAAACGGACCTGGGTTGTTCCGTGAGGCAAACAGCAGAATACAGCATCCACTGAAGAAAAGTCTGCATCTTTTACCGAGATCAAACTAGGTAATTTCTGAGGACAGAAAAAAAGGTTAATCAGTGATCACTATACGGCATCACCAAGTATAACTTTAATGGATTCCTTGCGTGGAATTTTATAAGGATTAAAAAGTAGTTATACTTGAGCTCTCAGGTGCGGGAAAACGCTTTCCATAGACTGGCCAGCTTTTCTATCAGCAGTCATCAGAGTGACACCGAAATGCGGATGATTTGCAAGAAGCCTAACGATCTGGAATTCAATAAGAAAGGGATTCCAAATCAGTTTAAGAATACTAAAAGTAACGTAATGAAGCATTTGAATCGAAACTCAGATACCTCACACATTAAACTCCCACTTCTTACCACCATAATTTCATAAACAACCAAATACCAGCCTTTTTTAACGAAAGAAGATAAACTCATATGTCTGTATATACTCACTGATTAAGCTAAATACCCCAAAAGCCACAAACTTGCAAAGAGATGCATAATAAAAGAGATGACTAAAAGAAGCAATTCGAGACGAGTGGACAATGAACAAACCTCAGCACCAGTGTAGCCACTTGCACCAAGAAGGCCAATCCGAATGTCCTTTACAGAGCTATTGGCAGAAACTCTGAAGGTCGTTGAAGGCAAATGGGATCCAAAAGCAAGACTCTTGAATGGCTTATCGGCTACACGAATCTTCCTTTCTCCCTATATATATATATATATATATATATAAAGATGAATGAGCTTAAAATAAAGGTTGATTGGACAAAAAAAAAAGATGACCTTGAACCAGCATCCTCGTTCGAAGCCAATTGAGCTAAAAGTCGACGACGATGCACTAGTCATCCTTGAATCCAAATGAGAATCTTTTTGCTCTGTGACAATTGAAGATTGAATACTGCATAAACCCACGCGAGTTTGCTTTGCAGTATCAACAAGTTTATTGTACGGAGGCCCGTTGTTATTTAGTGGCCCATTAAGATGACCAATTCGAAGGAGAGGAGTATCAAGATGGTATGGAGAAAGGAAAAGGTGTCCGTCGTCTTCACTAAAAAGCAAATGATGGATTTTGATCGGCTTGAAACCTTATTGGAGAAAATATACAGAAAATACAGTTGTCCTCCTATAAACAAGGACTCCAGACACAGACTCTCTTCCCTTCCAGAGGAACTCGCTTTTAATCTGCTGAGGAGTGTTATCAACTCGCCCACTCTTCTCATCTATGATCTCGATGCTTTGATCACCTCCAAGGTTAATCAAGCCATTTCTCTTACTGCCTCTCCACGTCACAGCTCCACTGCCTCTCCTGCTCTCTCTCAAGGTCTCTCCTTTTTTCCACAAACTCACTTTCCAAACTCTTTTACTTTCTTATTCAACATCATTATTATTGCCCATTAATATGCAGAAGAGATCTCTCTACATTCTTTGAAAAGGGAAATCAATTTTAATACCGGATCTCTGCACATTCCTCAGCTCTTGGCTTTGGCTGAACTTGAATTTAACAAGGCCTTTCTCCTGCTTACCTACATTCCTGGGTATTTTTTTATATTCTTTCACATCTATTTTTAACTTCATTCTTTTGGTGCTAATAATCTTTTATACAGCAAACCTCTGGCTGAGGTTGTATCTGCTGATGAGATCAGACAATGGAAAGATTTGCCTATGATGGCATATGAAGCAGCCGTTTGGGACCGCTTGGGCCACCATTATTGTCTACAAAAGGAACGAAGAGTGGTATGGCTCTTTGCTATTCACTTGAGTAATCAAATTTATATCATGCTTTTTTGCATCTCTAAAGGTGAATTGAGACTTTCTTGCATACTGAATACTTATTGTAAATGCAAAACATTTTCTTGGGAATCTTACATGCTTCTTTTTCCCCCCAGCCACTTGAATGGGATAGCGCGAAGACTCGTTACTATCAGTGTCATGTCGCTGTGGATGGTAGTTATACATTCAAGGTTCATTCCGCTCTTCAACTACTATTTTATATATATATATTCCCATGTTGCATATATACTTTATGTTGACTTAATATGCTGATTCTTATGAATAACTGTGCTCACAGGGCCCTTTAGTTGAGAACACTGGAACACACCTGCACAAAGTCGTGGGTGATGAAAATGTTTTAACGGTCAAGTTTGCGGATATCCAGAAAAACTCTACCTACTTTACATACAGAGGGATTGCCAAAAATGGTATCATGATTGGTTTGCGTTGTTATCAATTTTTTGGTGGGTTTATTTTCCTTTCTTGTTCTCTTGATTAACACCTTTCATTTAAGTCATTGCACATGCAACACCTTTCATTGTTAAAGTCTCTTGCTTTGGTTTCAGAACCAGTTTGTTTTGGCTCTAACATTCTACTTGAACAGTTTTCAAAGATGGAGGGAAAGAAGAGAAGAAGAAAGATTTTTCTACAAAAGGAGTGAAATGCTACTTTATACGCACTGGCTCTACAGCTTCATTTGATATTAGAAATCCTTATATCTTTACTGGGAAGTCAATCCATGAAGCTCGTATGCATTTTATGCACGTGCATACATTGCCATCTTTGGCTAACTATATGGCAAGGTGCTCAAGCTTCTTCTCTAAGTTCTCTACTGGAAGCATGCAAAGATGTTCGAATGTTCCATCTTTAAGCTTTTGTAAAAAAATTTCCTTTGTAATTGGAGTTGCTTTGTTTTGTTGATGCTTCAGATTTTCTTTGATTCTGTCAAAGACTAAGAAGCTTGAAGTTGACATGACAGGGATTACCTTTGAGATAATCGATGATATACACTGCCATGTACACTCTTAATTCATGTGTCCCTCAGGAACTGTGTCTCTATCTCATTTGGCCTTTACTTAGTCGCCCTCACTGTGTGCTTTGACCTTTTTCTATCTTTTCCAATCGCAGGATCAGAATTATCAAGATATTCTTGATAAGAATGGTAAACCTCGTATACATTCAGATGGCACAGGCTACATCTCTGAGGATTTGGCTCGGATGTGTCCAGTAAATATATATAAAGGGAAATGTCTTAGAAATGAAAATATTCAGGTCTGTGCTCTACGTCTATAATGATTTCATGGTGGCTTAGTTTCCTTTTGTCATTCTTTTTTTTTTTTTTTTTCTTATTTGTTTCGAATCTAGGGTAAGATTTCAGAATCACAGGAAGCCTATCAAGATCCGGTATGTATAATAAAGTTCACACTCCTGATTTTATGCTCCATTTTGTAGTTTAGGATCACTTTCCGGAAGTAGTAACAATTATTTCCCCCTACAGCCTCTTTTGATCCAGTTTCGGATGTTTTATGATGGCTATGCTGTTAAGGGAACTTTTCTCTTAAACAAGAAAGTAAGAAAGCCTGCTCATTAGAAAGTTTTATTTTTATCTTTGGTTTAAATGCTTGCAATATATCCTAATGGTGCTCCCAATTTGGTAGGTTCCTCCTCGGACTGTCCAGGTTCGACCTTCAATGATCAAGGTGAAAAAAGATCCAGCCTTGTCAAATTTTAGCTCCTTTAACGCCCTGGAGGTAGTCACTACAAGGTAGTTATATATCTCTTGTACTTGATGCTGAACATCTCGGTCGATGTTATTATTTGATGATCTGTGATTGTTTCCATCTTACAGTAATCAACCAAAAAGAATAAAGTTGTCACGGAATCTGGTTGCGCTGCTGAGCTATGGAGGAGTCCCTAATGAATTCTTTTTGGATATACTGCTCAACACAATGGAAGAATCAAAAGCCGTTTTCGACAACACACGTGCTGCGCTTAGAGGTGCTTAAAATTTCAATTTTGTCCCTAAGTAACTTCAGATGTCACACTTGATAGATCTTTCTAAAAATCAATTTGTCTGTGCAGCTGCCCTTAGTTATGGGGATATGGACAATTATAACGCTGCACAAATGATCTTGGTTGGTATCCCCCTTGACGAACCGCACTTGAAAGATCATCTGTCTATTCTCTTAACCACGGAGAAGAATGATCTTAAAGCAGGAAGGCTTCCTGTAACTGAATCATATTATCTCATGGGCACAGTTGACCCCACCGGAGAGCTAAATGAAGATGAAGTCTGTGTCATCCTGTATGCTTCCCAGTCTCTTGCTCTTTCACTTTGAGTTTTACATGGAAACATAAAAAAACCATAACTTGCTTCATTAAAATTACGAGTTAGCTGTTCATCTCCTCAGTGCTTTCTTTTTCATGGTTTTATAGCGAGTCTGGGCAAATTTCGGGAGACGTGTTAGTTTATAGAAACCCGGGATTACATTTTGGAGACATACATATTTTAAAAGCGACATATGTTAAGGCTTTGGAAGAGTATGTTGGGAATTCCAAGTATGCTGTGTTCTTCCCTCAGAAAGGTCCAAGATCTTTGGGCGACGAGATTGCAGGTGGTGATTTTGATGGCGATATGTACTTTGTATCCAGAAATCCCGAGGTAATCCACCGTATCATAAAATAAAGTTTCTTCATTGTTGTGACCTGATTTTCCTCGGCTCTGTTATAGCTACTTGAACACTTCAAGCCAAGTGAACCGTGGGTGAGTTTGACTCCTCCAAGTAAAAGTAGCTCTGCTAGAAAACCAAGCCAGCTTTCACCAGAAGAGCTAGAAGAAGAGCTATTTGAGTTGTTCTTGAAGACAAGATTTAATGCCAGGTACTCTCAAACTACTTTTGATGCTCTAGATTGTCTACTGGATCGATATTTGGGATTCATGGCTCTTTTTCCTCGTGTTTACAGCAATGTTATAGGGATGGCTGCTGATAGCTGGTTAACAATAATGGACCGCTTCCTCACACTAGGAGATGAGAATGCTGAAGAAAAAGCAGAAATGAAGACGAAAATGATAGAGCTGATTGATATTTACTATGATGCTCTTGATGCACCAAAGAAAGGGGCTAAGGTCTATCTTCCAAACGAATTGAAGCCTGACCTTTTTCCACATTACATGGAGCGGGATAAAACCTTCAAGTCCACTTCGATTCTTGGATTGATCTATGACTTTGTTAAATCAGAGACAACAGAAGAATCCACACAATCATCTGGTAAAGGATATTTCTTCTTACATGCTACTTATAATCACTATTGTGAATATGTGTTTAACTGTGGGTTACTACAATTCAGATATCAGTAAACTCCCGTGTTTCGAAGAGGAGGCAGTCTCGGAGTTTGATATGGAGAAATGTAGACGGTGGTATGATAATTACAGAACTGAAATGAGCGAGGCGATGAAACTCAACGAGATTAATAAGGATGCCAATGAAGTTATTCAGAAATTCAAAGAGGTAAGCTCCTCAGTTCGATGCCATAGATATTTTGTTGAATAGTCCCATGGAAATCTGCCTTCAACATGAGTTTGTTTATAAACGCATCATTTGTTGAACAGTTTACTGTATCTCTGTATCAGGAGTTCTATGGTGCTTCAGGTTTTGAACAAAGTAAGAGAAGTCTGGACGAACTCTACCCGAAGGCTGTTGCACTTTACAACATCGCTTATGATCATGCAATAAAAATGAAACAAGTTCGTTATTGCAGTTTTGTATGGAAGGTTGCAGGACCAGTTCTGTGCAGATTCTACCTTAAGAAAACGCAGGAAAAGTCTTTGCTCTGTTCATCCTCTGTGCTTAAGGACGTTTTGGGTTGAATACAATTTACCTGTTTCTACGCTGTTCTGGTAATAATAAGCCAACCTTTTGTTGTCTTCGTGTATTATAAGAAGCGTGTGAGGCAAGTACTCAACCTAAGTAGGAGTAACCTAAAGGGAAAAATGTCAAAAAAAGCATGAACTTTCAAAAAATGGCCAAAAAAAGCATGAACTTTCTTGTCGGCCAAAAAAAGCATGAACTTTTTACATCAGGCCATTTTAAACACGAAGTTTCGTTGACCAAGCCAAATTAGGCACGACGTTAAGTCAACTAACGGAAAAGTTAACAGACACTGTTTATAAATTGTGAAAAAGCCAAATAAATCACCAACTTTCAAATTTAGGCCAAAAAAAGCATGAACTTTGTCGTATGCCAAAAAAAAGCATGAACTATTGTTGACTAATTTTTTGGGGAGAACCAGAGCGGATCATGAAACCGACGTAGCTTGGAACGCTAAAGTCTGTGATGGTTGCATCGACGATGACGATGCTTTTCTGGGCCAAAATTTTCCCAATTTTTGTTTGTATCAAATTTCGTTGACTCGGCCAAATCAAACACGTCATTAAGTTCACTAACAGAGAAATTAATATACATAATCTNTCGTTGATTAGGCCAAATCAAACATGTCATTAAGTTCACTAACAGAGAAATTAATATACATAATCTCTCGTTAACA
>OVAP01000501.1:0-34800 GCA_900406295.1 Aurinia saxatilis
GGATAAGAGAATAGAAAGAAAGATGTTGATAAGAGATTTAGATGGATAAGATATATGGATCCAAAATTTTGTGGTTGAGTAAGTTAAAAGAGATAATAAAAATGGTGGTTGGAAGTTGAGGGAAGAAGATGATGGCACAAATGTAAATATTTAGAAGTTAAAGGTTAGTTGTTAGTTTAAAATAATGAAAATAAAAATTAAATAAATGGCACAAATGTAAATATATAGAATTGAGAAGGATAGAAAAGATAGAAGAAGTTAGTTTTAGAAGAATTTTTATTGATAGGTTAGTTTTGGAGTTGTTGAAAATGTTTGGATTATTTTTAGCAATTTCCTCGTTGTATGATTACTGTAGTTTTCTTGAACAAGAACCGTAATCGGTAAAATCGAACCAAACCGGATCAAACCAAAATATTTTACAACAAAATTAAAACATAGTTTATGCGTAGTACGTTTGAACCCAGATAACAAACTAACATAAATCACTAGAGCATAGGTTTTGGTTGTGATCTTAAAAATTTTGAATACCAAAACTGAAATCAATTTGGAAGGAAACGAGAAAAGATAAATGAACAAAAACTAGAATGCTAGAGCCACATTCGAACCAAATTTTGTTTGACAAATTCATTCATTTTTTATTCTTTAATTTAGAAAACTAGAACTGTTAGATATATTTGACGAGTCTAAGACTACAACCGGTTCTGTCTAGAAATAAAAATGAGAGTAATCTCTAATTACTCTGAGTTATGCCAAAAATTCACCATTTACCATTTTTTTCTTTGTTTAGTGTTTCAGACCCACAAAAAAGTGAAGAATTTGTGAATTAAGCTTAGATATATATCTCCTCATTTGTATAGAGGAACGAGTGAAATTTTATTATTCCTCTAGCTATCACTATTTTATCCATTTTATTCTACTAAAATACTATTACTCTTATTTTATTTGTTCCTCTAAATTACCACCAGTTGCAACCTAAATGACAATTTCTCTCATTCTCTATGATTTACATCTGACACACGATAAATATAAAGATAAACTGTTTGCCCTGATTAGCACACAACCAGTATGTAGAATTCAAATATGTAGACTGTTGTCCAATGCATCAATGTATGCTTGATAAAAAGAATCTCCGTTTGGAATGTAACTGGATCGACGAAAACAATTTTTTTTTCTTTCAAATTAATATTTAGACGTCAGTAGGTAAATCAAAATGCATTGCCAAACCAAACTGAATTGAAACTGAGCTAAATTAAATTTGCACCATACCAAACCGAAATACATGGTTAAGTGACAAACAAAAGCAAAGATAATCAATCTTGCTCTGTTTTATTGCACACTCGACAAAAAGCAGAACATCTCAAACAAAATCATACATTTTCAAACGGTGGATACATAAATAAATCAGACAATCCAACCGAATAATAGTTTCTTATTTTCAAATCAGATTAAAAAAGGAGACTTGAGTGAAAGAGAAAGAGAGATCTCAAAGTTTTATTTCATCATCTTGTTTTATAACTTAACCGGTGTTTTGTAGACCTGCAGCAATACCCTTCATGGTCAAGATGAGTGTATCTTCAAGTCCAGGAGCGTACTCGCTCGTCGGGTTAAGCTCGACGAGTTCTTGTGCTGATTTGCTCGATTCTGCAATCTCCTTAGAGATATGAGGACGAAGAGTCACATGGTAACTCGGATCACGGATTCTCTTCAATGTGTAAGCTTGACAGACATTGAGTGTCGTGATGTAAGAATCACGAAGTCTCAATCTCTGTTTCAAGTAAGGGTCTCCTTCAAGAAGATCCTTATGTCCAGCAGTCTACAAAACAAAGAAGGTGATTCAGAAATGAATTCTTTAAAGTTGATACGAAAGAGATCAAGATTTGTTCTGTTTTATACCTGGAGGATGAGTTTCTTGGTTTCTTCGAAGTTGGCTCGGAGTTTTTCACCGAAAGGCCATAGCTCTTCTGAGACAAGAAGCTTGTCGTACAAAGCAGCAATACCGGGATCTCCTTTAGCAAACACCATTTCGATTAGATCAATGGTGACTCTAAAGAAAGGCCAGTGTTTGTACATGTCCTGAAGCATGTGGAGGTTCTTGACATCTTTCTCGATAACGTGTCTAATGGCTGCTCCGAATCCGAGCCAGACAGGAAGATGGAATCTTGTTTGAGTCCAAGCAAAGATCCATGGAATAGCACGGAGTGATTCGATGCCACCGCTTGGTTTACGTTTAGAAGGTCTGCTTCCGATGTTCATACGCCCATACTCTAGCTCCGGTGTAGCCTGCAAATCAGATTAATGATTCTATGAGTTTTAAGATTCTGTGGGGAAGTGCATTTAAGATACAAAAGTGAATGCCAAACTTACGAGGCGGAAGTACTCGACAAACCGAGGTTCTTGGAACACAACAGACCGATACTCCTCGGTTGCAACAACAGCCATTTCATCAAGCAGAGTGCGCCATTCCGGTTTAGGAGAAACCGGAGGGTGCATACCGTGCTCGAGTGTAGCAGCAGTGAAACGCTGAAGCGTTCTAAAGCATAAATGCTCTTCACCAAAGGATTTCTCAATGACTTCACCTTGAATCGTGACACGGAGAGAACCGTTAACAGTATCCGGTGGCTGAGACAATATAGCAAGATGGGTTGGTCCACCTCCTCTTCCGACTGTTCCACCACGACCGTGGAACATCGTTAGCTTCACACCGTATTCTTTAGCTACCTTCACAAGCTCTTCTTGAGCTTTGTACAATTGCCAAGCAGCTGATAAACGTCCAGCGTCTTTCCCTGAATCTGAATAACCGATCATAACCTCTTGCTTACCGTTAATACGGTTCTTGTACCAGTCAATGGAGAAGAGCCTAGCAACCGCTGCAGGAGCTGCCTCTAGATCCGCTAGCTTCTCGAAGAGCGGAACAACTCTTAAAGGCTTTTTCACGTGACATTCACGCTGTAAAAGCTCAACCGCTAATACATCAGAAGGTGAAGTCGCCATAGAGATAATGTAAGCACCAAAGCTGTCTGCTGGTAACTCAGCTATGACACTAAACGTGTCGAGAACATCAGCGATTTCTTCTGTTTTAGGAAGATCAGAACCGAAAAGCGGACGCTTGCCACTTAGCTCAGACAAAAGCCATTCTTGACGGCGTTCTTCAGACCACTCTCTGTAGGATCCGATATCTAAATGCGTGGTGATAGCATCCAATACATCGGTGTGGCGGTCAGATTCTTGCCTTATGTCAAGTCTCACAAGAGAGAGCCCAAAGGTTGAGACTTGCCTTAAGTAATCAAGAAGGCTTCCATCAGCTATTGGACGGTCACCACATGAACATAGTGATCGGTAACAAAGCTCAAGCGGTTCCAAGAACTGCACAAATGGAGCACAAAACATTGGTTTAGCACCAAATCAAAACAAGGATTTAAAAAGGATTCTTAATTGTAAAATTACCTCTTCCAAGTTGGTGAAAGTAGCTTCCTCAGGAACATCAGAGGTTCCGTTGCTGAGCAATTGATGAGCACGTTCACGTGTGTGATATAGCTTGTCCCTTACATCACCAAGAATCACACGGTATGGCTCAGTTGGAGGAATTGTCTTCCAGAACTCTGCAATCAAGACAGCAAAAACGACTCGACGATCAAAACCATTCCGAATACAAAAAAAGCTTTAAAATATAAACAAATGCTACAAACACATCCTTTTCTTACCAATGTAATGTTTTGCGGCGTCTTTCCTAGCATTTGCATGAAGTTCATCAGCTCGCACACGCAGCTCGTCGGTGCAACGCCACATAGACAACTACAAAAGTAGCAGGACAAATGAATTAAGGCAATACATACACATGGAAAATGAGGAGACTAAGCCGAACAAAAACCAAGATCAAACCTCAAACATAAGATCTTCAATTTGGTTAAAGTACATAGTAGCAACCATCATTCTAGCTAACAAACACACATCTCTAGTGACTTCAGGTGTAACCCTTGGATTACCTATAAATTCATATAAATTGTACCCCGAGTCAAGTCGATGAGAGAGGAAGCAAATGAGAAAGCTAAGACTGAGAGGGGCTTATAGAAATGTACCATCACGATCACCACCCATCCAAGAAGAGAACTGAATCAAAGGAGCATTATAAGGAACACGTTCCTCGATCCCTATGTTCTTCAAAGCCGTATCTACACGACGCAGAAACTTAGGAACACCTTTCCAAATAGTCTCATGGAAATAACTCATCCCAGCTCTCATCTCATCTTGTGGTGTCGGTGGTGTTCTCTTGATCTCATCAGTTCGAAATGCCGCTTGAATCTAAAAAAAACAAAAGTCCAAATCTTTCAACAAAGGGTCTTAAAATCAAAACAACATAAAGAAGACAATAAGCGGCTTTTACCTCTCTTTGTAACGCCTCATCAAGCTCTTGCTTATCATCAGGAGTAATATCCTTAGCATAAAGCTGAGCCAAACAGTCTCTAACCCTGAAACACACACACAAAGAACCTAACTTCAACATCGACACATCGAAAAAACATCGACCCAAACCGATCAAAATCTACAAAAACCAACCTCCCATGTTTCTGAAGCAAAGATCTTCTCACAGACTGAGTAGGATGAGCAGTCAAAACCAAATCAACAGTTTGATTCTTCAAAGCATCAAAGATCTCTTCAGGTGACTTATTCAAATCACCAACAAGTTTCTTAAAAGTCTCTTCAAGATCAGACTCAGTAGTAGCAGAACTCTCATCCACAAAATCACCTTTCTTCAACTTCTTGATCCTACGACGATACGCAATCTGAACTTCCTCAGCTAGATTAGCTAAGTTAAGCATATGAGAGAAAGCTTTCGCGATCACAATAGAGTCTCCTGGATCTAAACTCGTCAACACGTTCCCTAAATCCTCTAACTTCTTTGGTTCATGCTTCCCTTCGTATTCAGCTGAATGCTCATAAAGCTCTTGAACCTAATACAACAAAATAAAGATCAGAACTTTAATCATCACCAAGAACCAATAGCTCAACTTGTAAACCAGTGACCATGAAACTTACGGTTTCACGAAGATCTTCACCGTGCAAGTCTTGAAGGATATCGAGGAAGCGATCAAGAAGCAGAGCATCGTACTCAACGAGCTTGTCGTCTTCACTGACTTTACCAGGTACTAATTGACGAAGATGAACATCTATTGATGCCATCTTCTCTAACTTCCGATTCGCCATCCTTTGATCACTCTGAAGTCAAACAAAACAACAGAGAGATTTTAATGAAATCTTGAAAACAGAGACAAGATCCAGTGAAATCGGAAACTAAAGTCAAAATTCAGACAGAACCGAAACTAAAAAGAGAGAAGCTAACCAGTTATAGGACAAAGGAGTTTGGTCTTGGGATCAGATTCAGATTTGTTGAGAAATATAAGATACTTAGCTTATGCATTTATAGAGAGTGTGATCATATGATTCCTCCTATTTTTTTATTTTTTTTAAATTAAGATTCCTCCCATCTTTATTTTACTTTCTATGTGATGCTTCGCTTGCCGTTGAATTTCTATTTTTTTTAATAAATTTTATTTTTCTTTTTGATTAAATATATTTTATGTTTCCTTAATTGTTTCCAAGTAATAAAATATTCTAATCCATCAGTCATACAGTCAAAATTTGATTTTAGTAAGATTGCTACCCAATCAGAATTTATAGAAAACAAATTGTTTTGTAATTTTAGTTTGTCAACGATAATTTTTCCAATATTTACTTTTTTTGGTATTGCTGTTTTCAGGGCACGACTTTTAGGTAATATCAGTATTAAAGAAAAGTTGATTTTTTTTTCTTTCCGTGGCTAAAATTCATCTAAAGTTCAAACTACAATAATAAAGGCTTTTGACTGGTAAAACATGTGAGCAAAAATAAAAAAATGAAAACAATAAAAAGTAAAGTTAAATTATGGACCCATCATATTTTGGAGTCATTACAAATATTTTACAAATTTGAACCCATCAACTAAAATATCTCACGTTATTTTATATTGTTTATCTCATTTTCATATAATTTATTGGTTGTTCTTGATGGTTACTCTTCTCTACATATAAAAGATACAAATAATTAGTTATATATGGCGTAGTTTAAATTTAAGAACAGATAGATTAGCACGTGGTGTCCGTTTATTAGATCAAAATATATATTATATTCACAATGTTTTTTTTAATTTAATTTTCTGAACCAAAATGAATAAATATGAATATTGATGTACAAAACAAAATACAAACAATTTTGCATTTTCCTTTCTTAATACATGTCTTTTTTCCTAAGGTCAGAAGATTTAAAATCCATATTGTTACCTCAGCATTTTAAGAAAATAAAAAAATAATTTCAAAGAGAGTTTTGATAGGATGACTTGTGCTCTATATCAGACAAATAATTCGATTTCTAGTGAAAAACAATTTCCTTGTTACATATCTTATTCCTTTGTTTTGTTTTTTACTATTTATTTTGCTCCTTCCATTTCTACTATATTCCTATTTTATTTAAAGTATATATATATATATATATATATTAATTATGATAATTAGAAAGTAATCTAAATTTTTATGATCTGCTTAATTTTTAAGTGTAGTTGTCAAATAACTCACTCAATAATTTTTTAAAAAGTCCAGGGCGTAACATTATTTTGACTATATAAACAAAAATCATTTTTTGTTGTTATTCATTCAAGAAATATTGATTTAATCTAAATATATAGAACATCTCCACAATTAGAATACTCAAACTGAGAAACATACACCTTAAATTTCCAAAAAAAAAATATACAACTTGAAATTTTTTTTACACAAAATGAGAAAATAAAATAAATTCGCGTAAGAAGGTTATTAGAAAAAATAGTTTGAAGATTAAACATCTTATTGCTACAAAATAAATAAAATAATCCATTTCCTCTGTAATTCTAGTACCCCTTTATTATTCTCAAATTCAGGCGAGCGAATGTAGAGAAGTGTGCATGTGTCATGCACGGACATTGATGATGAATTTCAGAACTCTGAACCTAACTTTCACTTTAAGTGATAAAGTTGACCATTTTTTATTAATAGCTCTGTTTATTAAAGAATGTCGTTTTATTCCAAAAAAATGTCGTTTTTATTTTTTAATATAATTTTTAATACTAAATATCTAATTTAACCTTAAATCAAAGAAGAATACAAACATACAATTTATTATTTAGGAGTAAAACATAACTTTTTATATGTTTTATTAATTTGTGTGCAAAGAGTCAAAACGACACTTTTTAATAAACGGAAGGAGTATATACTAGGATCTTATTATTTGATTGACAATCCCCAAAAAATTTACCTGATAGTTTACAAACAATTTCTCTCATTATATAATTTTTTAAAATAATAGTATTTTTTTTCAGTCAAATTTTAATATCTAGAGTCTTACATACTTAGAAACACTACTAAATTATAAAATTACAATACATTATTTAGATTTTGGTCAACAATGATAAGACAATATTTGTTAAAACATTTTTAGTCAGCATGGGAAGTACATGACTAATATTGCAGAAATTAATCTAGTTATCTTTGTCATCTTTGCAACGAAGTCTTTTTAAAAATATAAAATCGGTATATTCCGTAATGAAGCAATCCAATTAATCTTCATAATTTGTTTTTGCCATTTCCACTATTTGTCCGATTCTTCTTATTTGGAGACCTCAAAGTAGAATTCAAATCCAGCTCATTCTTCTCAGAAGTAGTTTCAAATCTACTATCGAAGGCATGATTTAGGTTATCTTGTTTATAACTTGTCTTTTGATCTGTGGCAAACGATTTCGTTTGGCCGGCAATGTTTGGTTGAATTTTAGTAAAAATAAATTTTTAGATGAAAAATAAATAAATTTAGTAACAAGTAGAAAATACAGTAGGTCACTCCCCTATATGATGCTAACAATTCCATGTCACATGCCATTAATTTTAGTTAGTATTAACATATGCTAAGTGACAAAGTCGTACACATATATGTATGTGAAGTCACGTTATGAATAATTTAGGCTGGTCGGCTCCAGTTATCCAAGAAATTGGATCTTTCTACTCTATGTTAATGGAATATTCGGATAATGTAGTACGTCTTCATCAACAGAAGTCAACAAAATATGAGTGATTGTCTTATTTTTGGAATATTCAATAGTAAAATTTATTAATTTTTCTTATAATCCAGTAGGAAACCTTTTTACGTAATCATATATCGTCATAAGTTCGTATTCACACCATCACATAAGATTATTTTATAGTTTTTATGATCATACAATATCCCTCTTCTTATTAATACTAATGTAGTTTAAGTGAATTAGGTTGATGTGTCTTTTTCTTATGCAAAGTTAGTGTTAATTTAATCTGACATGAATTTGGTTAAAAATCAAATTAGAAAACTCAAAATATGACATGTCTTTTAGTTAAAAAAATTAGGGTTCATCGATATTCATGAAGATTTTGTGGAGAAATTCTGGTGATTTCTACGAGAATCAACGAATGAACGCCGAGACTCATCTATCTCTCTGCTGTCGCGATCTCTTCTCTCGCTCGATCCAAGCCGTAGTCTCCAGTAACGATAGACTCAAATACTGACTCTTAGATTTGTGATTCTCATCTTCGATTTCGTCCTCTATAATCAGGTATACCGAACTGCTTCTTCGTCTTCTTCAAATTGATTCGGCAATTACGAATCTCTCTCTCCTTCTTCCTCGCTGATGTTTTCAATGAGCCTGATGTTTTCCGATTCAAATTGATTCTCATGACACTGTTACTGAATAGATTTTGATGGTTTGGGTTTGTAAAAAATTGATTGTGATGGTTTGAGTTTGAAAAGATGTTGAGTTTTGTTTGTATTTTTTATAGGAAAAATCGATTGTGATGGAGTAGAGAAACCTGCTGCTTTTGTGGTTCAAGATGGCGCAGAGCTTGAAGTTGATGGCATGGAAGGAAATTCTGCTTTTAACAATGAAAATTGTGTTTATTAAGTTGCAAAGGGTTTTGGTAAGGATGATACAGTCAAGTAAATTTAGAATTGAATCTCTTAGTTGATTTATCCATTTATTCTCAGATGTATCATGCAGGATCCAATCAGTAGGTAAGAGTTCTTAGTTTAATTTATAACACCCATTCTGAACCAAATAGGCCGGATCCAATGTTACTGTTTCTCATACCACAGTGTTTTGGAAGCATATTACTTACCCAAATTGATCCAATGCTTAGACATATTCCAAGTCTGGTAAGACATGAAGCACCCGAACATGCTTCCAAATACATGAATGAAGCAGCTATGGTTGGACAATCTGGTCTAGACGTTTATACCGTTAGTCACAATCTACTTTTGGCTCACGCCGCTGTTGAAGTCTACAGGAACAATCCCAAGGTACGGAAAAAGAATTAGAAAGATTTTAGAAAGATTCAATGGAAGGTTTATGAACATGAAAAGGATTTGATTGTTGTGAATATTGTGACATGTGTAGCTTCTGAAAGAACTTTGGTGTTGGTTTCATGACTCCCAGAGATGCTATCAAAGGTATAGTTCTGGTGTCTCAGCTATGAAATTTGCTTGATTTTAAAGCTTGATCTTATCCTCAGGTATCACATTACACACGTCCCCGTGAAACTATCAACTGTAAATGTACGCGTAAAGAAGATGGACGACTCAATATGTACAAGGCAAGTCTCTAATTATTTGTGTGTATAATGTGATAAGAACCGAGTAAATAGTTATTCTATATATAATGGTCAAACATAAGAAATATAAACTGTGGAAACCCATTACTGCATTGAGAAATGTTGTTCTGAGAAATATGATTCATCTTATCATTGCTATTATTTTTATCCATGCCACGTTTTTACCTGCGTTGTCTTCTAAACCGTACAATGAATCTTGAGTTTTGCCTTTTCCACAGGTTGAGCTTAATCATTTAAGGCATTTGGTTGTTGATGTGTCCTACATTGATAAGAATCTTAACATGAGACTGATGCTCACTGCCAAAAGAAAAAAGACAGCTCTCACGGTGAAATGATTTAATATATATAGATATTTCTTGATTATAGTTATGCCCCTTGGACTTAGCTTGGGTGAACTTTCTATCATTGGATGAAGAAAGAGATAACATCCATGGCCTACTAGATTCAGCTAATGTCGATCCAAATGTGAAAGGCGGTTTAAGGTGGCCATTTTGTAAAGATTCATCTGAGAATGGATATAAAATATTTGAAGCTTGTCATGTTAGAGCTACAATCTATAAAAACGAAACTCTCAAGCTTAGAAATAGAGAAAGCGACAGATTCAGTGAGGTGACTGGAAAAGGGGAAATCAAGAGGGGGTGACTCTAATGCCTAAAGACATCAATATTAAGTTACAACTAAATTACTGTCCTTTTGCATCTTTGAAAGTCTTCAACAAGTGAGGCTTATGGTGATTACACTTGTGGTATGCAGGAGCAGAACATTGAGAGGGGTCGATATCGGAGATGCTCTTGGAACCATATGAGATTTCTTGCACTGCGATCCCTATCTTACATAATAAAGAACCAAATGATGTTGATGGTGGTTTTTGTTTTCTCTTTTACTTTCTGCAGTTTTTTTGTACAACAATGTTAACAATTATGTTTACTTTTGGTGTGTTTTGTTATCTATCTTTTGTTTTGTGTATGAACTTGGTGTATGCATGACTCATGCATACTGAAGTCTATATCAATAGGTTTGTGCCTACCTCAAGCTCAACAATTCAGTGACAAGATTTCCAATAAGCACGGTCAAGTTTCGTATGTTTGGTTTGATTTTTCAAAGTTGATTTTACTATTTCACAAATAGATGAAATTCAGGACCTCAGTTTTGTTACCATTAAGGTTGAGAAAAGGTTTCAGTGATAGCAATGGAATAAGAGGCGCAATCAGTGTGGATCAAACAAAAACATATGTACCTGAGATATATACATTTGTAAGATTTCTCTTCTGATTTGAACATGTAGCAGATAACTTCCCGAAGTCTTTTCAAACAAATTAATCTCTTTTCAAGTTCTGTCATCCAGAAGACCAAATACATCAAGATTGCAAGTATTTAGAATTGGTCACTGAAACCTTTTTACCCTTTACAGTACTATTTTATGAAAACTTTACATGCAACTGCACTGACGGTTTTTTTTTCTACTTTCGAAATACCACAAAATAAAGTTTAAAACCGTCTTTATCGTTACATTCGAGCTCGCACAGGGTGCGGACCAATTTCCTAGTTGATGTGTTATTAGGTACCAACAAATCTTCTAGAAACTTATATCCTGTATAAAAAATAACATACGTTTTTATCTTGTAATTGTTAAGTTTTATGGTTTCCAACTAAAAGTCAATTGATAATTAGTGGAGAGATCCAATCTACTTATATATTACTAATGATCCTTTACAACTTTCGATGTGAGACATAATCCCTAATACATCCCCTCGAGATAATGGTTTTTTTACCATTAATCTCGGTATGCTCGGGCAAGGATCGATGGACTGATTTGGATCAGATCGATGATGAATCGGGTTGGATAGTGTGGATCGGTTATGCTCGTTTGGACTTAATGGGCTCTGATACCATGTTAAGCTTCATGGGCTTCCAACTAAAAGGTAATTGATAATTAATGGAAAGATACAATCTACTTATATAGTACTAATCCCTTCCAACTTTCAATGTGAGATATAATATGTAATAGTAATAATTCTATGATAAGAGTAATGGACAGTATTATGGCATCTTATTTATTATTATTTTCTTAATAATTAAGAGATTTTCAGTTTAGACCCATATATCCCTTCATATATGAAAGCATGGCATATTACATACTCCCGTTCGGTGGTGTCTTAAGATGAGTTTGAGTACGATTCATATAAATCAAGAGATTGCGTACATTAGTTTGCTAAACTCTCCTTTACATCCATCCCACTACTAATGATGCATTATATATAAATATAAAAGTAATAATGCTGCATAAACTTAAAAAAAAAGAAATGCATGAATCGAATAAGATGTTGGTTAGCTGATAATTTGGTTCACGTATAAGATGATAATTAAAGTCCATTATCAATTAGGTAAGAAAGGACAAGTGTGAAAACATGTTTTGTACCTTTCAAAAGCTTTTGAGTGTGTTCTTTTGACGGCATGCTTGTAGACACTTTATATAAGTGGGATGTTTCATGGAACCAATATCGTATGCTCGTGGTTCTGAGTCACTAAAACATATGTCTTTTGAGTTGTAACGTGATTAGTGCCGTTCAAAACCGACAAATAAATTAACTTTTGAAAACCAAAATATACTTTTAACCGAAATCAATCTTTTGAAAGATTATAAATTTATAACCAGTCTCTTGTCTAGTCGAAATGTTAAATTTTTGGTCGAGTAGAAATTTGGTGCGCTAACTATTCAATAATTACAGTTATTATGGAAGAATTAGCTGAATGGTAAAAATTCAGATTAATTCTTTAACTATTCAATATATTAGAAATCTCTTATTGATATAATTATTGCGTTTTTTATACTTTTTAACACTTGTTTTTTTTATTGTTTTTCGAGTTTTTTGGTCCATTTAGAATTTTAACAGGTGCTTGATACATTGGAGTTTGGATTGAAGATTCAGAATGAAGATTTGAGGCAAAAGAGAAGAATTTGGTGGAAAAAAAGAGGATTGATCGATCCTCATGGAGAATATGATTGATCCCAAATTTAATTATTTATTGTGTTGATTACATAACGAGCTTAGAGAAGAAGAATGACCTGATTTTTCAGGGACCAATAGATCCTTATAGGGATCGATCGATCCCGAGTCTGCAGAGCCAAAAATAGAAATTTCAATCAATGTGTTTTTTCTCAACCTATAAATTCATCTCTTCCTCATTTTGGATGAAACGTAGCCAACTTTGACAGCTTCTGAGCCTCCTTTGAGTCCATAACATTTGTTCTTCATTTCCTTTTGATTATCCATTGTTTTCTTTAGTTTTTGAGTCTGTTTCATTGTTGATTGCTTTGGATTAATTGAAGAATCTTATCACCCCATTGTTGAGAAGTTCTTCTAAACTTTATCTTTTCATTATCATTTCAATAAAAAGTATTATTCAGTATGTTGTTCTTGATTATATCCTTGATTTGCAATTGTTTCATCATGTGTGAGTAGTTAACTAGTTAGATCTAGGGAATCATGGTTTTCTAGAGTTCTCCTCCTAATGATTATTTAATGCCTAGGTTAGCTTGATCACCTTGTCTTTGTCTTTAGGTTAGTTTATTTCATCTAGAGTGCAATAGACACCTAGAAAACTCATTAGGAGAGCAATCTTTCTTTAGCCAACGAAAGTTGATGCTAAAGTGGATTGTGAACATATCAAACCTCATTAGTTAATGATTTCCTACAATTTCTAGGTTCAAACGAAAGTTTAGACATCTAGGTTGTTAGGAAAAGTGATTGATGCCATCATATATACTTTTATGTTTGAGTTGAGGATAAATTAAAATTTGAATTTGAATAGTCATTTAGTACTTGCATGCATTATATCCCTAGGTCTAATGCTTTTTTTATTAGGGAATTTTAGGCAATAGGGTAGTTTTGAGTTTGTAATTAGTTTTTAGGTAGTTTTCATTGTTTTTTCAATGTGAATTTTCCATTATGTCCAATTCACTAAAATAGTTAAAAACATAAACTATTTTTTTTAGTGGGCATAATATATTTACTGGTTTATTATATATTTATAATTTTGTGAATAGTTAGGCGTAAATTATTTTCGAAAAACAAAATCACGGTAAAAGTAATTGTTCTTTGTTCGTATTAATTAAATAAGAATGTGATATTGGATGGTGGATGGTGGATAGTGAATGATGGATGGTGGATGATTAAACTAGATGGTGGATGGGCATTAAGGTGAATGGTGGATAATGAGAGATTACAAAAATGGATGGTGGATGGTGGATGAAGCATCAATATGGATAATAGATGATGGAAAATTACCAAAATTGATGGTGGATAACAATAAAACCGATGGTGGATGATGGATGATTATCAAAATGAGAGAGAAGAAACAATAAGAATCTAGATAGAAGTTTTGGGAGAAAAAAAACAGAAGTACGTTTTCTAATTTCTATTGTGTGTGTATTGCCATAATTTGTTTTTATTCACTGATTTGATTTATTTACTTTTGGTTTAGTTTAATATTTAACCAAAAATTATTATTATCAATTGAAGGCTAAGAAGGTTGTTTTATTAAAACCACCCATTCAACAAAGATCTCAAAAACTACTCTTTTAGTAAATTATAAACTAAAAAACTATTCTATTCACCAATTATTTATTTTTATTATCGAATTAAATTCGTAAAAAAAATAGCAAAACAAACCTCCTCTTTTAATTATTTTAGCTGAATTTAAATAATTTATTAAACTATAATGTATCTGAATTAAATAATTTATTAGACTACAATGGAGACTTAACTACTGCATCAAGAAATTATTGACTAGTGTCTTTACGACAATTATCAATTCTATATATAGATTTGAATGATTACTTATATCTATGTGTTATATATAATCACACTAATTCTATAAGTTTTTGGACTTTGAAATACGATAATTTTCTAATAAATAATTAAGTAATAATATATAGAATTAGTTCAATATTAGATATATCACATATGATAACTAGTTATTTCAGCTACATGAACATTTTTAAAATTATTGCTTTTAAAATTATCAGAAAAATATGACATTTTTATTCACACAGAAAAAATATGAAATTTTTATTTACTTTCCGGGATGCATGCTATATACTTATACAAAACTGATCACTTATCACAATGTTTACTACTTCATTGTCAGAATAATTAAACAGTGCTGGGTTATAATGAAACATTATACAAATATATTAAAGTAACAAACGGTTTAGAGCAATTTCTCCAAAAAAGAAAAAAAATCAATAAAACTCAAAAAAAAAATAAAAAAATCAAACCCATAACTAAATTTTATAATAAGGTAACACACTTTGTCTTCGCTTCATGGCCAAACTCGTAATCGAAAGAATCTTCTCCTTCTAAATGCACATTATTCAAAATACCTCCTTTCTTTTTTACTATTTTTGAAAAATATATTAGTTTCAATCTAAATTCAATATAAATTTAATCTAAATTATCATTTTTCATATTTTAAAATATTCTATAATATTTTGTAGGGTTTAGAATCTAGGGTTTAAGGTTAAAACCCTAAATCCTAAAATTCTAAACCCTAAAAAAGATTTTAATCCTTAATAAATTCAAAACTCCAAAAATATAAACCTTAATACCTCAGATATAAACTTAATAGTTTGTAAAGCACTAAACCCTATCCCTACAACATTTAAGCCCACCTTAAATCAACTATAAATCCAAAAAAAAATAATTTTAAAAGATAAAAGAAGTATTTCTCAAAAAAAATTCTGACTATAAATACGGTTATATTTGTTTAGTTACTATATGTCTATTCGATTTGGGGGTAGCTTCTATTTATTTAGTTGCTATGTCCATTGGATTTGTAATTCTTTTTCTTTTAATTACTATACTGGATTTTTTTTTGGTTCTCTCTTTCGCTTATTTAGTTACTATGCTACTACTTGTTTTGTTATGTGTGTGCGATATATGTTTTCAATAATTTTGTTGACAGCAACCCTATAGTCATTAATTATCTTTACCATAGGTACAAGAGTGTTAGATCATATTCAGACAAATTGAAACGAATGAAAAAACGAAACAAAGCGAAAGATTAGGGAAATCTCAAAAATGTTTCTTTTGGATGCATATTTTTAAAAATATCTCTTTTTTTATTATTTTTGAAAATATATTAGTTTCAATTTAAATTCAATCTAAAATTTTATTTTAATATTTAAAATATTTATTTTGTAGGGTTGTAGGGTTTAGAATCTAGGGTGTAAGATTTTAACCCTAAACCCTAAAATTTTAAACCCTAAAAAAGATTTTAATCCTTAATAAATCCAAAACTCCTAAAATATAAACTCTAATATCTTAAACATAAACCCAAATAGTTTGTAAAGCATTAAACCCTAATTCTACAAGATTTAAAAACCTTAAATCAACCCTAAATCCAAAAAGAATATTTAAAGATAAATGAGAATATTTTTGAAAGGAACATATTAAAAAAGACATTTCTTAAAAAATTTCAAAGATTAGATTAAAAGAACAACAAAAACAAACCTAATAGCCAGAAAAAGAAGCTAACACATATTATATCTATCATGCATAACTTAAATAAGTTCCTCCTTAGCCATCATTGCACCGTCACCGTTGTCGGAGCATCTACCACCACCACGACCACCACCACCGTCCCGTCACTAACAGCAGTATCGCCTTTAACACCCCTGTTTCCACCACCATAGCCACCACCATCACCAACAGCAGCACCACCTTTACCACCCCTGTCTCGACCGCCACGGCCACCACCGTCACCACCATCATATCTTTTATAAGGGCCTGTCTCACAAGCCGCCGTGATACAATTCGCCACTATAGTAAACAACACAATGCAACAAGCAACATATAGTGTATAATATCTTCTTTTTCCATGATCTCTCTCTGTAATAAGAAACCATTTAAGCTCCGGTGATTGCAAGTTTGACTAATTTTTGGATGACAACATTTAAGTTCCCCCGGAGATGTATTAAAGAGATAGAGAGCTTATGTTCGGTTTTCTTGTGGTCTGGTCCTTCACTGAATCCAAGGAAAGCTAAAGTGGCATGGCCCGATGTTTGCAAGACCAAATCAGAGGGAGGATTGGGACTTAAGAATATAAGAGTGGGAAATATTGTGTGTATACTGAAATTGGTATGGAGGCTTGTTTCAGCTCGAAGGTCGTTGTGGGTTGACTGGGTAAAAGAGCACCTGATTAGGCATGCCTCTTTTTGGTCGTTCACATTAAAATCTCATGCGCAAAGAGGCTCTTGGATTTGGCGTAAACTTTTAAAAGCTCGTGAAATTGCAGAAAGATACATAAGAGTAATTCCGGGTAATGGGAAAGAAACATTTTTTTGGTTTGATAATTGGTCTCCATTGGGACGATTACACTCCCTTACATGACCTCGTGGCTATGTGGACCTTGGCCTAGGGTCAACGACAACATTACATGAAGCTTTTGGTTCACGCAAACGACGACATCGAGTGGATTCGCTAAACTCCATTGAGACAGTCCTTGCAGAGGCTTGTTTGAATCGTACTACCGAACCTGATTGCTTTCTATGGAAGTGGAAGGAGGATAGTTACAAGCCGTCTTTTAACACAGCCAGAACTCGAGACCTCTTGTGTCCCCCGGGACCTAAGGTGGATTGGGCTAAGGGTGTATGGTTTACACACAACACGCCTAAGTTCTCATTTTGTGCATGGCTAGCAATGCATAATCGGTTGACAACAGAAGATCGTATGCTACTCTGGGTCAACAAGTAAATGCATCATGTGTATTATGCATAGGTGAATTTGAAACGAGGGATCATTTGTTCTTCACTTGTCCCTACTCAAGTCATATTTGGTGCCAGTTGGCTAAGGGTATAATGCTTACAGATTACACAACAAATTGGGATGGAGTAGTGAAGGGTCTAACCTGAGGTATGTGTTTCAGGCAACTGTCCACACGCTGTGGGGCCGGGGAGAGAAATGCGAGAAGGCATGGTCAGCAACCCACAATGGACGAGGCTCTTACTAAACGAATAGACAAGATGGTACGGGATAGATTCAGTTCAATCCGTCTACTTGGTAATACACGATACGAAGAAGGTCTTCAGACATGGTTATCGACAAGAGAATGGACGCGTGTCTAGTTTACTGGTTTTCCGTTGTACCTTTCTTGATTAATAGCTAGAACTAGTTGTAACACATAAACGTTTTTCTTTTTTGAAATTTAATTTAACAAATTTTTTTAAAAAAGAAAAGAAACCAGAATAGTATAATAAACTAACTCAAACCGTATTTATAGTCATATTGTCTGTTTTCTATTTTGGATTAGGATCTTGGCCATGCAATGTATTTTCATTATTTTATTATAGTATTTTATGTTTAATTATTTAATATTTAATTTTTTTATTGCCAAAATATATAAATATATATTTACTTTTGGTTTGGATAAAGACGACAAAATTATAATTACATTTTTAAAGAAATCAGAAAAGAAGAAGATTAATCTTTATTGCAGAGATCATAGTTGCAAACAAATTTGGTTCATGCATGGACCAAGTAAGTAACATGAAAAGCTGCTCAACATGCAATGCATGCATTAATGGATTAGTAACATGAAATTAGGTTTGATGGTAATAGCGAAATACATATTGAATTTCAAGTACGTGATGATAATGTATGAAATGCATTATACCATCATCATAAATATTTATACTACTAATTTAAAAAATTTATACGGGCGGAAAACCAAAAATATATTGCTAGATTCGCCACGAATGGTTTTGATGAGATGATATAGAAGAAAATAAATAATAATAAGAATTTTTTTTGCCAAAAAATATAAATAACATCATCATCTATAACTAAAAAATCATTCTACACGATTATACTTTCTCCACCGGCGCCATCTCTACTTCCACCTCCACAGCATCGCCACCACCACCATCACCACTTTCATCACCACCGGCACCTCCACGAGTGACTTTCATCTCATTCATAGACTCCCGACAACTTTCAATTATAATTAAAATTATATAAACACCTGCGAATATCATGCAGAGATCCAAAACGTCCATGATCTCTACGGATGGATTTGCTATAAAGATCCAGAAAACGTTAATCTAACTGTGTTTTTATACTCAGTTTAAAGTATGTTTAATTCTCTCCATCAGAAAGGTAGTTAACTTTATCGGAAAAAAAGTAAATAACAAATATATATATATACATTTTTCTTTTGAAATATGTCAAATTAGACGCACAAGATCATAATTTAAGAGCGTTTAATAAATTGTAACAACCAACATAAAAATTTTAGCCTCTTGTCCATTCACGTGTGGTGAACTAAACTTGAAAGCTTTCCTCCATCGTATGATCCCCTAGCATCTGAATCGAGCACAAACTGTTTTGCACTATCTTGTCAATCAGTTTAACGAGGTTGTCCTACTAGATTGGTAGATCACCATGTCGTCGCACGTTTCTTTCTCGCCATATAGAGTGTATAGAGGCTTGAAAAATATATCTAAAGAGATAGGTTTTCACTGTGTCTCTTCCACCGTTGGTTAAAGCCTGCACCAATTCCGTCCAGGCCATTGTGAAGTCTTGACCCATGAGTCCTTGCTCTAATTGCTTCCATACTTGACCACTGTACGAGAAAAAGAGATGGTCTCTAGTCTCGAATACGTCGTAGCACAAAACACAATCCAAAGGTACTTGTGGCCCCCATTGTAGCAATCGGTAGAGGCGATTATGCATTGCGAACCAAACACAAAAACCAAAATTTGGAGTATGATGTGTAAACCATATACCCGTGTACCAGTCGACTTGAATGGCTGGAGGGTAGAGAATGGCTCTAGTCTGCCGTGTTAAACACTGGCTTAAACACCTCCTCTTTCATCCGCCACAAACACCTCCTATATATATACATCTTTATCACAACAAAAAAGAAAGGAAAAAGAAAAGTGTATAGTATATGATATATTTTGAGGAGTAAACGAAACAACTTGTATTATTATTTAAGGTGTTGCCAAGTTCAGTTAGTTTCTTAGCATCGCCAAAATGAGTCTTGAATGGCACGTAGTATAAGTCTTGCTTGCATTAAAAGGAGGCATGCCAAAATGAGAGGCTTGAATGGCACGTACTAAAGAGACCAAGTGATATGCTTTCATCAAAGCAATCCAAGGAGAGTGAGTGTGTACCACACTAGTTTTATTGGTTTGTGTTATTCCCTCGTAATGCTGGTTTCTGTTTTTGTTGGTAATACGTCGTTTCATAGATGTGAGAACTGTCTTTGACCGAGAGCCTTTTCTAAACTGCCTAGAGTACCAAATCCATCCTGATGCAACCTTTGAAAGTGTTTCCTTTATGTGAAGGAGACAATTCCACAATCCTTCACCTTACTACATTGGATTTCGACTCGAGTTCTGTTCAGCTTTTTCTGATTCATCAAACATCTTATCGCTACTTTCTCCTTATATATTCTTTCATGTTTTTTAAAAAGAAAAGAAATTTGGTAATACGTTTTATAAAACCTAAACTTTCACTTTTAACGATATTTACAAATCTTGTTGCCGCTAACTAAAAAGGAAACAACATTTGCAAATCCAACTAGGCATTCACATTAATTAAACTCGACAAAAGGAAATTTTACAAATGATATTGGAAGATTTAACAAATTTTAATGGAAATATATGGAGGAGAGGAGTATATATATGCATCATGTAATACTCTTTCAAAATATTGTCTCTTTCTCCCTTAATTTCCTTCCCAAACAAACATAAGAAATAGTACAGAAAGAACGAACGACTTAGGTTTTAAATTTCTCTAACCATGACTATTACCAATAATGAAGTAAGTAAACATTATAAGCTTTAAAAGTTTGTCTAAGAAATTTTTGTATATTTTTTGTTATTCATAAGAAAATATATATATAACCGAAGTTTAATGTAATTTATATTGCGTGTGGTGTACAGGAACTCCTTACCATTGAGATGGGACATTTTCCTTATCTATCGATGTGTCTCTACAAAGATATGATGGAAACAATAAGCACCGTGAACACTTATCCAGACTTATGGAGTATTGTTAATGAAATCTTCAAATATGTCCCCGTTTTTGCGTTGGAAAATATATTAGCAGCAAAACCAGAATCAGATGTTAGAGTCATTAAGTCCATGAACACGAATGGACATCATACTCTACATGCATATTGGATGAAAAATCAGGTATACAAATGTGAACGTTTTTTTTCCACCTGATTTGTATAGTTTTATTAATTATAAAACTAATAATCTTTCGTTTATTTGGAATTTAGGTTGTACAAGAATATCAGTGGTTCGAAGCTGTGGCCTAGCTAAGGCCAGAGTCCAGAGAGTCAGGCTGGTGGATAAGGCTATTAAGACAAAACAATAAGTTTCTATATATATATGATCTCTCTACTCTGTGTGTGTCTCTTTCTCTCTTTATAGTAAAAAAACATAAAAATAAACTGAATTTCCAATTCAAAATCAGTTGACATTAATAAGTGAAACATTATGGTTTTGTATATGCATTCCTAGTTCTTTTATCATTGATGAATTAAATAACTTAGATTGTGATTCGAATGCCTTAGCTGCACATGTTAAAGTTCGAATGTTTTAGTAGTCTTGAAAGTCTGGTTCATAGAGTATTTGAAGAAAGCACCATTCATTTGAAGAAACAACTTAGATAAGAACTAGAAGATAAAGAAAAAGCACATAAATACATAAGAGATACATTTTGATTTTGGTTTTTCAAATTACATATTTTTTTTTCTTAGAAATAATTTATGTGCTTTCTTCCACAGACCTTGATGTTTCAACACTTAAAACATGATTACATTTTGCAAAGGACCTTAACTCTTACCTTTCGCTCTGGTTTTCACTCGCAAGCAAGTTTGGTGCCAAAACTTGTGAGACAGATAGCAAAAGCTTGAAACGCAGAGAGAGGCTGTCTATAATCCATGGTGAATGTGTCATCTCCAACTTTACCAAACTGAAGAAGCACTGTTTCTTCATCGCCTTTACCGCTTGGTTGACTCTGGTCGACCGTCGCAACCAGCTGAAAGTTCTTGACCGAAGCCACGGTTACTCGTCCATGGAAGTTCAGACACCAGCATTGTAAGTGCTCGTGCCATCTCGGAGCTTTGTTCTTTAGTATTGTGAAGCCTGAACCGTCCTTGTTTGGTTGTTTTATCATCTTGGTTACATCAGATGGCTTATTGTCGGCAGATTTTGGTGATGGTGATGACGAGGGGCATCGGAGTGTGCTTACCATTCTTCTTGGTCCCCTTGATTTCAAGAGGTTGAACTTATAAGTGACCTGACCGACTTCAAAGTTGCCTGCTGGAACCTGAGGACTAATCTGCTTCGATGCAAATCTGCGAGAGGCTTTACCATTTGAAGGTTTTGCTCCGTTATGTGGCGGTTGGCTATCATATACTGTAAAGTTGGTCCCAAGAAAATCAGATCTGCACAAGTCAAGAAAAGTACCATGAATCTTAGTTTCAAGCCACTCACGTTTGATGCAAACATGATGAAATCCAGTAAAGGGACTGCAGACTTCAATTAAGAGAGTGACAGTACCAAATTTAAAACATTTAAGCATAACAGTCAAGCTTTAGAGTAGAAACTAAATCGTCGCGGGTGTGGCACATATTAGTACCTTAATTTTCCAACATAGGCATTGCTTCCTTGAGAGAAATCATCAGCATCAAGGGATATGATGTACTCAGTGTAAGCACCAGTCCTGAACCTCCGTGCCGCCAGAAGAAGCTTTCCCTTATCAGTGAATGCTGGTGTAGAGAAAGTATAAAACCAAATCAATAATAAGCAATGAGCGTTGAGCAACGTCTGAAATATTTGCAGTAAAAAACTACTTTAACTTGATATAATCATTCAATGATGTCAAGATTCTTCAAACATTGATAAAAGTGTTGTCAATGCCTTGCAAATTGCTCCACTTACATACTTTGACAAACACAAGTTGATCATTTCCCTATTATATACAGCATCTCAGAAAATTCTTTAGGTCAACCCCATAGTCAACCCCTATTAAAGACAATTGGTTAGAAGGTTCTTTCAAACACCACTCAAGGCATTTATTTGGTGAAAGACTAAGACAACTTAAAGTTTACGCCTAGGAAGTCACTAGTTCAATCACTTTCCCAATTAAAACCAACCTAGACTTTCACGCAATTCTTTTTGTCCACCAATTTTGACTGAATCAAAACCATCTCTAGCTTCCAACAATAATAAGGTAGCTAAACAACACTGTAAACTTTGAATCACTTACATGGTGTGAGAGCAAGATACAAGTAAAACGTTGATGTCTTCTTGTTCCTCTTTATCAAGCACTGGTTCGAAAACTCTCTTGGACCTGGCTGCATTTCACAACGAAAACTAAAAAATCTCAGTTCCAATTCTCATAGCCACTTTCAGCTACTCATAAGATAAACAAAAGCCGCAACGAGCATCCTTGTGAGATGTCTTAAAAGGATCTAACTGATTCTAGTATTGTTTCAAACATGATTAGATTAACCAAATCTACACAAAGTCTTCCACAAACATTATCAAAGAAATTTCAATCATATCCAAAGTTGTAACTCGACATTACATAGATTTCAAACCAAAGCCCACATGCTTAAGTAATGCAACGGCGCCTCTAATCTGAGACACACACACACACACACACACCAAACACCTAAATCGAATCCTAATCAATGAATTACAAAAAACCCAAAACATCACAAAAGTGTAAACCTACAAAAAAAAAAAAAACTCAAAAAGGGTAAACCACTAATTCATACACTAAATAACTCAACACTACATTGCCTCTAATGTGAAACCCACAACAAATACTCAATCTTCCCCTAAATGGAATCCTAATCACAGAAAAAAAACTCAAAAAGGGTAATCACTAATTGAAATGCTAAGTAACTAAACACACAACAAAGGACTCAATCTTCCCCCTAAATCGATTCCATTCCGAATCAGAAACCAAAACCAAAACTTTAAAACGCCCAAAATCGAAAAACACAAAAAGGGCAATCACTAATTCAAATACAAAGTAACTCAACACTGCCAAAGACTCAAATCTTCACCTAAATTGATTCGATTCCGAAGCAGAGACTAGGAAACCAAAACTTTAAAGTGCCCAAAATCAAAACTTGAACCCCAAAAACTCAAAAGGACAATCACTAACTCAAATGCTAAGTAACTCAACAATGCCTCTAACAACAAAAACTCAAATCTTCACCTAAGATCGAATCTCAAAAACCACAAAGATCAAAACTTTAATGGTAAAACTGAAAAGGGTAAATCACAAAAAGGAATATATACCGATTTAAGACAACAAGGGAAAGTGATTTTGGGAGAATCAGAAGAAGATCTAATAACAATCTCCTTCGTAATCTCTCTCCACTTCTTCGACACACAAGCACAACTCACAACATCTCTACGTTGTGGCCACTGATCCTCCGTCTCCTCCACACGTCTTATTATCTCGCTCAATAACTCCGGCAGCATCGACGACCATCCTCCTCCTCCACCACCACCCGTCGCCGCCGTCATCGTCGGAGCCACCACCATCGACGAAGAAGAAGAATCAGGCTTCGTCTCCTGATCCCGAAACGAAAACGAGATCCTCCGTGAAAGGAGGGACCGTGACAAAGGCATTTTTTTGTGTGGAGGATCTGAAAATAGCAGAGAGAGAGAGAGAGAAGAAGAAGAAGAAGTTTTTGGGCGAATTTCGAAGAAAGTGAATATTTTAGGGTTAAAAGTGACAGACACGTATCTAGTGTATATATATATATATATACTTTTTAAGTGGTGGCAAAAAGTGATTTTTTAATGTTTTTATATTTTTTTATTTTTTTTGAAAGGGAAGAAAAGATAAACATGTATCCACAGTTTTAGTATAAAGGAAAACTTCAACTTATTAGTAGGTGATAGTTATCTTTGTTTTCCTTTTTTTTTCTTACTTAGCATTTTTTAATTAATATGGTGGAAAGTAAAGATAAACATTCATCCACAAGTTTAGTAATTGTCCACATATTTCTTTTTTTTCAGCTTTTTCCAAAACAATAAACCTGTAGTTTACTTTTATGGTGTAAAGATTTATAATAATTAAAAGAGAAATGCTATTGCAGAGATTTTTCATTTATGGTTTTGAACTACCCTGGTTTGGTGGAACTTAATGGTGAATACAAAGTTTCACTAATTTTCATGTAAAAAATATTCTAGAACCATTTTTTATTTTTTTCACTAAATTTGTTTTTATTACTAATAACCATGAAGATACAAAGTCGAAAAACCAAATACAAAATCATATCAAACATATCTACAATCAAATTTAATTAGATATAGAGCCCAAAAGTATAATAGGAAACCAAAATACTAAAGTTGAAGAAAATCCAAAGCCAATACTATCTACAAAAACAGACGGAAAATAGAGTGTAGACCCACCCAAGATCTATGATTAACAATAAAAAAATCCACAGCCAAAGAATCTAACTTCTAGAACCATTCACATCCCTATTTAAACATTTTAATTTATAATCCAATAACACCTTTTATTTATAAATAATGGTAGCTGATTAGCATACTGGAAAAATTATAATTCAGTTTGTTAAATTATGTTTTGATTTTGATAACTATCTTAAAAAAAAAAATCTTCAAGTGCATTTGTTAGAAATCGAATTTGGTTAGGGTCTTAGAGATGAAGTTGATGAGGATTGGATGCCAAGGAGTCTCTACACATATTATAGTGAGTTCAAATATTCTTTTGTTTATTTCTAACAAATGTTATATATGTGTTGTTCTAACATGATTTTTTTTTTGGGTTAACTCTGTTTATTATGTAGCCTGATATATTTAGCATCACGAGTTGAAATGCGGGTTTCACTATAGACCAATTCTTGTGTGGGTTGGGATTACCTTCATCTTTCACTTTTGTTCGGTCTGTTTTGAACCTATAGGACAAGATGGAGGTGCTCAACAAGCTGCTCGAGAAGCTAAACACAATGCAGCAAATCTCCCTGGAATCTTGATCTATATTCTTCCCTACCAAAATAAATAACTGGTCATATTAAGTTTTTCGGGCCCCCAAGTTTGAAGAGGTCAAATTTCCTCATATACTGTCAAGTCATTTATCATATTTTAGATTGGAATCCTTAACATTAATGTTTGCCCGCTTCATTTTTTTTTTCTTTTTACGGTTATTTCGAGATGATGATTCTTCCAATCTATTTTGAATCGAATCCCACATATGACCGGTGATAAATTTTAATGAACTCACTTTGATACCATGTTATGTTCACACTTGTTATGATTTGTTTGTTAGTAAAATAATTTCTTCTTTAAGGAAAGATAATCAATGATAGATAAAAGATAGTCCAAATAACAAAGGCATATATGTATACTGTAAATGCCATAATGCAAATTGATGTCGAGCTAGAGAAAACAAAATACGGGATAACAAAAATCAAACGGTACTACTAGCACTAGGTGGTACATTGAAAAATCCATAAGTTTTCTCGTCGCACCAACATTTTGTTGGTGTTACACAAAATCCTTCAGGATAGCCTAACATCAAGCAAAGTCCACCACAACCTTCGCTTCACATATCCCTCCACCGGGACAAAATGGATCGTTTGTTTCACTTCTTGCTTCTGAACCTATGAAAATTATATCCATTACCAAATACATTTTGAATTCTCAAGTCATAATACAAAAAGGAGAAACTTCTAATTGGTTATTTTAAAAGACTTACCAGCTGACATAGTGAGGATGACAAAAAGAGCAATCACCATGAACCAAGTGTTGTAAAGAAATGCCATCATACTTGTGTTATACATTTGTTTTCTGATACGATGGAAACAAGTACACCTCTTCTTTCTTTTTTATATATATATAATATATATGCACACACATCAAACGGTCCATGGTTTTTTTTGGCAGCATAATGAATAAATAGTTATTTGAAAGCAAAATCAGTACAGTAGGGTTCAAAATGGTGACCATTAAAAAAAAAAGAATAAAGAATGATATCGAATTCCACTCCATTCCTTAATTTACACCAATTGTAAGGAGTTTTTGGGTTTATCTACTTTCTCTTAGTTCCTCTTCATACAGAGAATTATTGAATAGAAATATTCCCAATCAAATTCGAGGAGGAACAAAATGAACCACTTTTTTTTTTTTACAATTCTCTTTCATTCATCAAATTATGTTCATTTTCATTCCTCTCATTCCTATTTCTCATCATTTATTTTGTTTTAAAAGTGGTCACCAGTTATAGCTTAGGTAATATAAGTTTTGGTAATGAATATAATCTGAAACTGACCAATATTTTGATAAAATTCACTAATTACCAAGAGGTTCATGGTCTAAACCGTTACATCTCCTCATATCCGGAACCAGAGCAAGTTAGGTCACGTTCCAAATGTCATTCAAACTAGTGGTTTATAGACTTTGTATGAGCTT
Organism: Aurinia saxatilis; assembly: GCA_900406295.1. Classification (NCBI taxonomy): domain Eukaryota; kingdom Viridiplantae; phylum Streptophyta; class Magnoliopsida; order Brassicales; family Brassicaceae; genus Aurinia; species Aurinia saxatilis. The sequence continues at coordinate 27,172 of OVAP01000501.1, forward strand.
TACCACTTGAATTATTGACTCTTGGTTATACGATCTTCCAATACACTTTAAAATATTTTTTTTAGAAAACAAATACTTAATACATTTGTAATAATAAAAATATCTTTGAAAATATTTTTTCAAATCACTATTTCAAATTTTCAATAACATTTGACTGTGATAATTTGACGTGTTAAAACACGCCAATCCAAATGGCATACTAAGAGCATGTCCAATGGGGGATTGTAAGGGGACTCTTATTTTCTTTGGATATTAAAAATAAATCAAAATTAAAATTTCAGAAATAAAAAGTAAAGGAGAGGTTATAATTTAAGAGGTTTTGAGAAGGATTTAGAACCTCTAACTTATTTTAATAATAAATTTAATAATACAAAATTAATAGTAACTCCTACCATTGGAGATGCTCTAAATACACCTCCACTTTTCTGGGCAAAGCCCATATTCGTCGTGAAATCTGTCTCTCTTTCTTCTACCGTGAAATGATCGTTAAACTTTTCTAAAACCAAAAAGACTCTCTAGATCACATCACATAGCTCGACGTCAAACAAAATTTGGAACTAGTTCACTTCTTTACTACAATATTTCATCACGAAACTTGGTGGCTCTACTATGTACGGAAATTTTTTGTAGATGCATTCTTGGAATTGATCATCTTTCTCCACCTAAATCACTTTCAATCTTTATGTATTTATATATACAAAAGTGTATAGGTTATATTCTTATAAATATATCATCTTTTTTGTTGTTGCTAATAATTAAGGAAACTTTTAGATACACTCTTGAATGATTCATGTTTCCCCAATCATTTCGCTTTCAATCTTTATGTGTTTTTATATTTTTATATAAAAGATGTATCCACTGAAACAATGGCGGTCTTTGAAGCCCTCACACACACACGGCTCAAAGGATGGACACACCTCTCTATCCTATCAGATTCCCAGCTGCTTATTTGAGCACTGATTTCGGCATCACCCCAGAAAGAACTACACGGAATTGTCTACGACATACATCAACTAACTACTCTGTTTACATCTATATCGTTTAGATTATTCCCGAAACGAAAATGTGTTAGCGGATGATCAATTGCAAAAAGAGCGCTACAAGCAATCTCACCTGATGTAATCACTTAGTTTCTACAATGAATGATCGTATTGCTGCTAAAAATATGTATGTATAGTATACATAGGTGATGTTCTTATAAATATTTCTCAGTGTTACTCTATATATATTAATGCTTAAGAAGATTTTTAGATGCATTCTTGAAATGATCCATGTAAATACTTAGAAGAAATATTAATATAAGTACATGTAAATAATTATATTATTATTTCTTATAAAAAGTTTATGATGATTTTATATTAATAGTTACTAGGTGAATGGTTTGTACCTTGTGCTGGCTGCCAATGTTTTTATGAAAAAATATATTATTAAAATAAAAAATATTCTATTATAAGATGTAAAAAAGTTTAGTGTATAAATTAAACAAATAATTATAATAAGATGTAGACAATATTTGTCGTTTTACCTTTAATCTTTCAATATTTGTCCGCCGTAAGAATTTTTACCCGTGTTCTAGATTTAGCCATGGATAGTGCAACTTAGTTGTATGTGAGAACACTGTTCTCGGTAGAAAAAAATTCAATATGGTCAAATAATTCAGCATTAGAAGAATGATCTGCATGTGTCCTATTTACTTCGCCTCATGTGGTCCTGGCGGAGCAATGGGGGAAGCGAAATAAAAAGTACACCTGGTAGAATTGCTCAGATACAATGATAAAATGTCTACATAATTCTGCTGACACAATGATAAAATGATCACCTATAATTTTGTATAATTATAATCTTTTGAGTAAAATTGTCTTCAACCCCACTCTATTTCCAACCCCAAATTGGTTGAATTTATAAAGACATCCTTAAGTTATAGATTATTTTTATTTTTATACTTATATAGTTCAAAATATAATTATATTTAATAAAAATTGCAATGACACTAATAATAAAATAAAAATACATTAAAATGTATCGATAAACAATATAAGATAAATTCAACAACTATTTTTTTTATTTTTCATCAAAACTATATTATTTTAATTTTCATTTGTTTTTTTCATCAAAACTACGGTGACATTTAATTAAAACTATATTATTTTTATTTTCATTTGTTTTTATTTATTTATTTATGTTATGCAATGTAATTTTATTTCTAGAGTAAAATAAACATAAGGTATTCTAACAAATTAATAATTACATAAAAAATGGAGTAATAGGTTGGAGAAAATCCTCCTTTATTTTAGAGTAAAACATGGAGGAATGGATTGGAGATGGTCTAACATAATCAAATATAGATGAGCATGATCAGACTAAGTTGTGAGCTTATAATTCATATAATAATATATGTTAAAATTCCTTTGAATCCAAATAAACAACGCAATACATTCAAGTATGAAGTTTGCATATTTTGATTTCTAGTGTATGTCAAAATCTTTGGATGGGGCCTCACAGTTCTTCCTAGTGGACTTAATATTCTTTATTTACTGCAATATTCAATAGTAAATTCTAAGTATAAATGATATTTTTAAGGAGAAAAAGTATTTGCATAATATTACAAAAGAAAACAGTTGGCAAAATCTTATATATTATGTACACACTTGACAGACTGTATTTGTATATCATAGAAATATTTTGTGTCACAATTCTTCCCAATGAACTTTATGAATTTTTTTTGAGAAGATGACATCTATAGTCATTTTACCATACCAATTAACCACATACTCATTATTTTTATTTTAATATCATTATACCTTTCATTTACCAAAACTATTTTTCATTACAAATGATAAATTTGTTAGGGTTTAAGAATTTTATGATTTAGGGTTTAGTAAAATTATACAGTTTATGATTTACTTAGGATTTAAGATTTAAGATTAAACCTTTATAAGATTAGAGTTTAATTGTTAGGATTTAGTGTTTAGATTTTAGGGGTTATGATTTATTAGGGATGGAAAGACTTTTTAGGGTTTAGAATTTTAGGGGTTAAACCCTAAACTTTATATATATCATAAACTCTGAAACCCTATATAAATAGTTAATATTTAAATAGTGGTATATTAGATTTTTACTAGGGAAGGTGGATATATGTGATTGTTTATATGTGTTTAATGGAACTATGAGGTGGGTATATTCACTGAAAGATTTATATATGTTTGAAATCAGTTGAACGCTACAATTAACCAAATATTCAATAGTTAATAATACATATAAAATATATTTTAAATGAAAAAATTACTTGCATCATTTTTACAAAAGAAACACAGTTGTCAAAATCTTATCTATTATACAGTCTTGAGTCTTGACAGGCTGTAAAATTATATGTACATCATAGAAATATTTTGTGTCACACCCAAAAAATAAAGAAATTCAGAATGTGGAATGCTTGATAGTAATTATTCGAAAAAGACAGACTGTAAATTTATTTGTATATCATAGAAATATTTGGTGTCACATGACTCACATCCAAAAATAAATAAATTCAGAAATGGAATGCATGATAGTAATTATTTGAAAAGAAAAGACGTACAGACTGTAAAATTATTTGTATATTGCAGAAATATCACACCCAAAAATATATTAACTGAAAAGATGGAATGCATGATAGCTTTTCCTTATACAAGTAGTCACTAAATATTAAATAGTAATGGAAAATTATAAATTATAAATATTAATGGAAAAATTAGCTGGATATTGTAGAAACATTTTGTGTCACACCAGAAAATAAATCAATTCAGAAGATACAATGTATGTGGTAGTTTTTTTCCCCTTAATATTTTTACTAAATCCTAATACAAAGTAGGTAAAAAAATCTGGATGGTTGAACATATTAGCTGTTATCCAAGTTTAGGTGGTGTATGTATTTAATTTGCACATATATACATAATATTATCATATTTAATTACAATGTACTTCATAAATTAAAATAATAATTTTGTATTTTCTTTAAAATTTACACATTTACAGCTATTAAGAAGATAATATCGAAATTTTAAAAGTGAATATACACCACTCACTTTTTTTTATCTTATTTGTGATTAACAAAAAAATTTCACCAATAAATTTTTGTTACCTGTCATATACCACGTGGTCTAATAAACCATTTAAAAAAAATATAATCAACTAATGAAATTCTATAGTTATTATATTGTATGATTATAGTTTCTCCAACTAAATGCTTTTCACAAAAATTAAACTTCATGAAAATCTTTTAATCCTTTAATTTTTTTTATTTTATGATTACATTATCTAACAGAGTGACAAGATAAAATAATATGGACCACTCATTAATCTATATAAGCAAGGTCTTGAGAAGACAGTAAGCAACTGCAAAACATAATACACACCAAACAGAAAAGAGATTAGAAAGAAAAACAAAACATTTTGGTGTGGTTCTTCTCACTATGACGAGGAAGAAGCTAAACCTATCTTACATCGAGAAAGACTCAATGAGGAAGTCATCATTCAACAAGAGGAAGAAAGGGATCCTGAAGAAAGCTCAACAACTCAACGTTTTATGCGGCGTTGAAACATGTGTGATGATCAAGAGTACGTTCAACTCAAACACTGAGGTGTGGCCATCAGTCCAAGGAGCGAAAGAAGTCGTGGAGAGGTTCCTGAATCTGCCTAGGGCGGAGCAGACGAAGAAGATGGTGAGCCATGTGTCCTTTCTCAGAGAAAGTATCAATAGAGCCAAGGAGAAAAGCTTTAAGATGATCAAGGATAACAACGAGAGGACGATGAAGGAGGCTATGTTCCAGCTTATTGCTGGGAAAGGTGATATGCTTCAATTGGACGATCAAAATCGTGTGGATCTGATTCAGTATATTAATCAGTATCTGAAGAAGCTTTATCACCATAGGGATCATACCCTACATCAAGCGGTTGTTGAACCTGAACAATCTTCTTCAACTGCTACTGACATGCCCCCAAGAGGTGTGGTTGAAGAAGGTTCCTCCTCCATGGGCCTAAGAGCTCTAGTCGAAGGAGGTTCCTTCTCTATGGCCCCGAGATATGTATTCGAAGGAGATTCTTCCTCCATGGCCCCGAGAGCTGTATTTGAAGAAGGTTTGTCCTCCATGGCCCCCCCAAGAGCTGTATTTGAAGAAGGTTCGTCCTCCATGGCCCCCCCAAGAGCTGTATTTGAAGAAGGTTCGTCCTCCATGGCCCCCCCAAGAGCTGTAGTCGAAGGAGGTTCTTCCTTCATGGTCCCGAGAGCTGTAGTAGAAGGAGGTTCTTCCTTCATGGTCCCGAGAGCCGCTATATTTGAAGGAGGCTCCTCCTCAATGCCCCCGGGAGTTAATATCGAAGGAGGTTACTCCTCTTTTTCGGACGCTAATTTCATGGTACCACAACCTACAGCTGAAGGAGGTTTCGCATCGATGGCACCAAGAATGATAGATGAAATGGGTTCCTCCTCTTTTTCAGCTGCTAATGTTGTGGCACCAAATGCTATAGCTGAAGGAGGTTCCTCCTCAATGGCGGCACCAAAACCTATAACTGAAGTGGGCTCCTCTTCTTTTTCAGCTTCTAATGCCATGATACTAAAAGCTATAACTGAAGGGGGTACCTTCTCGATGGCACCAAGAGCTCTACCTGAAATGGGTTCCTACTCTTTTTCTGCTGCTAATGTTGTGGCACCAAATGCTATAGCTGAAGGATTTTCTTCCTCAATGGAACCAGGAGCTCTAGGTGAAGGAGGTTCCTCTTCTTTATTAACTTCTAATGTTATGGGACTAAGGAATGTAGCTGAAGTGGGTTCCTCCACCTGGACACCAAGAGCTATGACTGAAATGGGTTCCTTTCCAACCCCTGGTGTTTTCGACTTTCCTACTCCAACCAATGATATATGGGCTATGGAGTCCATGAATTCTTCGTACCAAAGACTCGAGCAGGTTAATATGTTTGCCAATAATTCTCTGCCTACTGCTAATGACCAACAAGGTTACTATAATTCAATGATGAATCAGGTTGGTGTTTATGATCAACAACAGCCAAACGTTAATTACAATCCAGAGTTTGAGTATCCTTCTATTGTGGGTCAAGATGGAATGTATTATCCGAATCAAAACCAGAGTCATCAACAGTTTGGATATCCTCCAGTTGTGGGTCATGATGGAACGTACAATCTGAATCAAAGTCATGATCAGCACAATGAGCAGTTCGTTGATCCGATGATGAATAATCATTACCAAACTGGGTTTCCTCAGATGGATGACAACAACCAGCAGCTGCCTTAAATCATCATGGTCGGTGATGCTTATCCTGATGAATATTGATCTCCTTTAGCAAGTGTTTCGTTTGTTATGTCTTGTCTTTGCATTTCGTTGAGTTCTTTATCTTTCAACTTCAGAAAAAAAAGTTTATTTAAGTAATGTGGGTTTCATTGTGTTGCTTTGCAAAATAATGTAATATATTCCATTTTAATAATAAAACTCATTTTAAGATTTAACTATTGTTTCACCAAAAATGTTGTTTTATATTTTTAATTAATGTAGATTTGTAAGCAAACTTCTAGCATAACCTTATTGCCTTAATTTGTTAATCAGAAAGATAAATTTGTATATTTATTATGAAACTAAGAAGATAGCAAATATCGTTTTAGATTTATACATCTTATGAATATACAAATTTATCTTTCTGACTATTACTCAAATCATTTGATGTTTTGCAATCCTTTCTATGAGTTGAAAGTAAAAAAAAAAGAGGTCATTTGAGTTAAACATTATACATTGCATGCGAAGTCACGATCTAGATTCACATATTGTTTGCCTTATTGAATTATTTCAATTATGCATGGGAATATATGAAGGTGAAAAAAATCTACAATCATCTAAGCCTGCACACCGATTAAAATGGATATATATACAATATTCATATGTATCGATATGTATGAAAATGGATATAATTCTCACATTATTTGTGTTTCGTATCAAGTAGTATTACAAATGATCAGAGAAAATGAAACACCCAGAAGAAAAAAAAATCATCGTATTATGTATAACAAAATACTATGAACAGTCCGAATGAACATAATTTTTAGTGTACGCAATACAGTTGTCTGTGAAAAACTAGCTATAAGTTTACATATATACAACATTACTTGTTTTAGTTATCGGAGTTTTGCTTAATTTTATAGAAATTTTTTTTTTCTCAAGAACCCTAAACTTTATAAAAAACTCAAAATCCCAAACCATATACCATATGTTATCTAAACTTAAATTGTATACCCAACCAGCTAGATTAAGTTAAAAAGGTTGTACATTATCATTTTATACAAATATGAATACGTTGTTAAAAAAAAAATATGAATACAAAAATCCTATCTAACGATCCCACAAACATTCTTGAAAAAACAAATAAAAAAGTACAACTAAATAGAATAGTAAATTATCGAAAAAATGAAAAGGACTTTTTGGAAGTTGATTTAAATTTTTGTATGTTGCAAGTCCATGTTGATTCTTACAAAAGATCCGAACTCTCATCTGACCCTACTTAAAAACTTGTATAATACACCTTTTAAGTAAGCTATGTGTCACGGGCTCACTCCATGAGGTCCGTGCGGCACTCGATACACACCTC
>OVAP01000502.1:0-34793 GCA_900406295.1 Aurinia saxatilis
AATAATTATACATTTAGTAAGATAAAAACCGGTAAAATATGAGGTATATCACAGACACGAAGATACTATGCGCTCAACAGTCTTAACAACCCTAGTCTGAAGCATGTTTATCTCTCCTCAATTGATGATTATTTGAGTCAACAAAATAAGCTATATATTAGAGACCAAGGGCAAACCATCGAAGATATCTCAATTGGTCAAACACAACAGTACGTCTTCCGGACACTAGACAAGCTATGCAAGCAAAAGGAATTTTGGACGAAGTTCATGGATAAATCAAAACAACTATCAAGAATATATGCTCGACCGGATTTATCTATCAAATGTTCAAAATCCAAGAAAAGTTGTTCGTGTAATACCAAAGGCAAGCATCACAAATTCAGAAGATTGCCCCAAAACAAATTCAACAAGTTCAGGCACAAGCGATTCTTTAGAAAGAAGAGAAGCTTCAAGAAGACAACAAAATGTTTTCTATGTCGCAAGGAAAGACATTTTGCGAAGGATTGCCCCAAAAAGTCAAAGAAGAAGAAGCAATATCTCATCAACTCGATATCCAATATAGCGCCAGATATAGATCTTGACAATCATGATCTCGAATCAGTTCTTTCATACGACAGTGACGATAAAGATGCTATCTGTGGTTACTCAGATTATGATAACTCTTCAGAATCATCCGAAGAAGAAGAAGAAGAAAAATAATACTGTTACAAATTTTCTCAAGTACCAAAACACGACGTGATACAAACGCCATCTGCCAATTACTATCTTCGATCTAGCAAGAAAGAAAAAGCATGTTCATGCCATCGCATTTATCGACACAGGAGCTCATACAACGATAATGAATCCTAAAATTTTGCCATCCTCGATGTGGCTTCCACATCAACAAGAATTTCGAGTCGCAAACGCTGGCTCACTAACCGTCAAGCTGAAGTAAAAACCGATCATTATCGAGCTCTTCCCAAAATTTTGAATCACAACAGAGGTACTCGGTTCATCAGCACCAGGAAAAGATCTAATATTAGGTTGGGATATATATTACGCTCTGAAGAAACATTTCGATATATCTATTTAAGCACGGGGAATGAGGTGGAACACCCTGTTCAAAGCTTTCACAACTATACCTCGCCTGTTCTCACTTGAAGCATCAACAATTCATCATTTCAACAAGATTAGAGAAGAGATTACCATAATCTCCTGTGTAGATTCTCATACAGTTTTTTTTTCATAAATGCAACAATCCATTATGGGTAAACTCGGAGTTCTTTGTATCACATGCCTTTCAAGGAAAATGTTCACACTACTCCAACAAAAGCAAGTCACGCAAGGATGCCACGGGAATTATTACAACAAGCAAATGAAGAATGCGACCAACTAGTAGCTCATAAAATTGTTTCAGAAACGAACTCTGTAGTAATGGATCATTAACTATATAACCTGCTAAGGTTTGCATTTTTCTCTTCTTTGAGGGTAACTGTGTAGTACTCTCTTATATCGTAAATGCTTAAGAACTTAGAGCATCCGTGAGAGGCTTGATAAGTCTCTCACTAAGTCTCTCATCGATATAATATTAATAATTTTGGAGAAATTTTTTTTAATATACCAATTTCTTATATCACTAACTTTTTTTTTTATCTAAAAGATTTTATTCGATATTAATCGGTGAAAGTTAGGCCAACAAGCCTTACAAGTTGAAAGTCACCCAACCAATAGTTAGGTAACAAGAGTAAAGGAAACAACCAAATTAACGAGTTGAACACTCTAAATCCAATAGGTTACGTAGCCAAGATGGACCATAACGAGATATGTAGGAATGGTAACGATGGTCCTTTGTTACACTAACAACAATGCGGATGGCCGCCTTATTCCCTGATAAAGCAACACTCGTATAAGAACATACTTGAATAGAACCCAACACAATGAAGGCCCTATTCAACAACGTCCAGAGTGCTGGGTATTGTGATGGGTGACGAATTGCATCCAATAATTGATGATCCGATACTTCGAAAATGATATTAGGGATATGCAAATCCTCCACACTAGTGACAGCCCAAATAAACCCTTTTAGCTCTGCTTCTAACCTTTTTCGAGTATTTGCAAGGGCATTCCTGCCATGGAATAATGGTGTACCATTGTAGTCCCTAACAATCCAACATGTACCACTTAAGCGGTTCGGGTGTAATCAAGAACTAGCTATATTACATTTAACGAACGGGCCGACAGGCTTCTGCCAAACTTGATGCTCACTACCGACTCCCGTTGGCTGCTCCTGTGTATTTGCAATAGACCAATCAAGCAAATCATCCTTAGCCCGTTGCAAAATCAAGTCTACGGACAATAAAATCTGCTCAAATATTAACATATTTCGTGCTTTCCAGATTTTCCATAGCAACCATGGAAATGTGACAGCATGACCAATGTTGGGTCCATGATTTGCCAAGAAGTGTATATTTAAGAAAGTCGAGGTTAAGGAAAACCCATTCGGCGGGGTATGTAGACCAGAAAGCTCACATACTTCCACGGCCAGTGGGCAATGAAACAACACATGACAAATGGTTTCATTAGCACCACCACACGCTGGACAAATCGGGTCAACGTTCATCCCTCGGGATGTAAGTCGGTCCCTGACAGCAAGCGCACCAGACAAGCATCTCCAAAGAAAATGCTTTACTTTGGAGGCTGCCTTAACTTTCCAAATTTTATTCCAAAGCGTCTTTTCCATAGGAAGAGGAGCTACTTGAGCCATTTCGGCATCCATGAGAATTTTGTGGTCACTCTTAATAGTGTATGTACCAGACAAAGTATAACCCCAGTAAAACCCATATGGTATAGTCCGGTTGGCCTTGATTTGACGAATCCGTGCACAATCCACATCGTAGAATAACTCCGTAAGTACATCATCATCCCAAATATCAGTACCAGGAATCAAGAGATCAACAACTCTTAGATTCAAGTTAGATGTCTGTCGTCAAGGAAATGGAAACCTAGGTCCATTATCGAACAGCCAGCAATCGGAGAAAACGAAAGTATCCTTGCCATTACCAATGGATCGAACCAACCCCCGTTGTAATAACTCGCGCCCATACATTAAGATTTTCCACGCATAAGACGGATTCTTACCAACAGCACAATCCAAAAAATTACCCCCAGGGAAATATCTGTTCTTAAGAAATCTGGACAGCAGAGTATCAGGGTTGTCAATGAGACGCCAAGCCTGCTTACACAGTAGCGCTTAATTGAATGACGTTATGTCATGAAATCCAATACCGCCATTCTCTTTAGTCATGCATAGTTTCTTCCAGGCAACCCAAGGAATCTTACTATGATTATCTCCACTACTCCACCAATATTTCGTCATGGCACTAGTCTGTTTCTGGCATAAGTCTTTCGATAGCCGGAAACATGACATCACATAAACTGGTAGAGCCAAGGCAATGGACTTGAGAAGAATCTCCTTCCCACCCTGAGATAGAGCCTTCCCAAACCAGCCTTGCAACCTCGATTTTAATTTTTCATGTAAAAACTGCAATAATTTACGTTTTGAACCACTCAAACTTTCTGAATGGCCCAAATAGGTACCTTCACCGCCTTCTTTATCAATCCCTAGGATCTGCTGCAAGGGTAGTTTCCTTCCCACAGAGATATGTTTCCCAAAGATAACCGAGGATTTATTCGGATTAATCATTTGTCCTGATGCCGCACCATAAAGATGCACACAACGCATAATTTCCGTGCAATCTGTTGTTGAAGCCCTACATAGAAGTAGACTATCATCAGCAAATAGTAGATGATGTACCGTAGGACCATGGTTCACCAATGCTAGCCCATGTAGGCGACCAGCTCGTTCTTACTGATTGAGAATATTAATCAAAGCTTCCGCATCAGGTGACCACCCATCACAAAGAGGAAAGGTGACAAAGGGTCGCCTTGACGGAGCCCTCGCTCAGGTTTGAAGAACCCATGGGAATGGCCATTTAAGAGGACTGAGTACGATACCGAGGTTATACAGGCCATAATCCATGTAACCCAAACTTCATTGAATCCCAATTTTCGCATTCACTTTTCCAAGAAAATCCATTCTACTCTGTCGTATGCTTTATACATATCTGTCTTAATAGCCATGAAGTCGTTACTAACGAAATCATTAGTACAAAGGGCATGAGTAGCCTCATGAGCTATCAAGATATTGTCTGTGATTAAGCGACCCGTCACAATAGCCCCCTGGGTATCAGAAATGAACTCAGGGAGGAAAAGTTTTAGTCTATCACATAAGATCTTCGAGATAATCTTGTAGTGATCAGAACATAGGCTGATTGGTCGCAAGTCCTTCATGTGAGAAGCCGCTGATACCTTTGGTAGAAGACAGATTTTGGTATGGTTCCAGTGGGGTGGCAAAACACCAGACAAGAAGAATTTCGAAATTTCCTTGACCACCGACGGCCCAACAATGTTCCAAAATTTTTTGTAAAAAACACCGGTGAACCCATCAGTCCCTGGAGCGCTCTTTCCTTTTATTGAAAAAAGCTGTTAACTTGATCTCATCCGCAGTCACCGGGCGAGTTAAATTATCATTCATAGCCGACGTTACGCGTGGAGATAGGCCAACAAAAAGTTCTTCCATATCTCCCGGATTGGAGGAGGTGAACATCTGACGAAAGTAGTCCACCGCTACCTGACCCTTTGAGTCTTCCGCATAACATTCACGATTATTTTCATCATACAACATAAGTATGCGGTTATGAGCACGGCGGCCCTTAACACTGTTGTGAAAATATCGAGTATTGCGGTCCCCTTCCTTTAACCATTTATCACGGAATTTTGCTTCTAAAATCGTTCCTCATCTCGATAAGCAGTTGCCACCTCAGCTTTCAGATGACTTAAAAGCTGACGATTTGGTGCAGTCTTGCTCACTTCTAGTTCTAAAGCAGCGTGCAGAGCCATAAGACGATTGGCTGAGTTCTGATTAGTTTCCCTTTTCCAACTAGATAAAGCTCGTCGACAGCTGGATATACGGCCACTAACAAAGTTTGAGGTCCCTCATTCATTCCCAACCAACCTTGCCTAACAATCTCCTCCACATCATCCTGGTTAAGCCACCTGTTATCAAAACAGAATTTTCCGTGGCCATGTACCAAAGGATCGTATAGGAATTTAATTAGAAGAGGCCTATGATCCGACCCCCATAAATCTAGGTAGTGCATCTTTGATCTTGGAAAGTAATTAAACCAATCATCGTTTCCAAAACTACGATCGAGTTTGCATTCAACATAACCATCTCTCCAACCAGTCCAAGAAAAAGAATTCCCCACACTGCTCAATTCACGAATTTTGCAGTTGGAAACCATATTTCTAAAGTCCCAAAAGGTGGGTTCTTCACGTATTGGGCCTCCTAACTTTTCATGTGCATACAATAATTCGTGAAAATCCCCAACAAGCAACCATGCATCACCTCGTTGTAATCCAATATGAGACAAGGTATTCCACACTTCAGAACAAAGTGCAATAACCGGGTCACCATAGACACAGGAGAGAAAATAAGAAAAAGATCCATGCTTGACTCGTAAGTCAATGATACGATTATTAGCTGAAATAATGTTTACAATAAAAGAGCTTTTCCAAAATAAAGCTAAACCACCACTACGGCCAATAGGCTCCACTATGAATAACTCATCAAAACCTAGACGTTTCTTTAAACCAAGCAAAAAATTATTTTTCTGTTTTGTTTCCATTAAAAATAAAACATCAGGAGAATGGACTTTGCACAACTTCCGAAGATGAGGAACTGTTTCAGGTCTACCAGCACCTTGACAGTTCCAGCTCAATATGCTCATTGGATCCTCAGCGGCTTCAATCTGGAAGCTACCGTTCTGGTTTGTTTTTTTTTGTTTCTTGACACTGATTTGGACGAACCATCACTACATGAGGATGGTAGAGCCTGTACCAAAGGTAAAGGTTTCTGAACAGACTTGCCCGATTTCAATTTCTTTGTCACATGGACATTAGGTTGTTCATCCTCAAAGACCAAAGCCCGGGGCCTTTTATTCGCCATTTTGGGGATAATTCGAGGAACTGGAGGTTGAACGGAGCCATCGTTAATCCACCATTTAGGCTTAGGCTTAGGTGATCTCCGAATAGGGCTGGACTTACGAGGAGTCACTCTCCGCTTCGGAACTAGACTCACAGCAACCATATACGATGGAGCCCCCAAGGATTTAAGAGCAGAAATCTTGTTGACCTCATGGACATGAGGATCCAGTAATGTTGCTTCCGATGAAACTTCAGGCGTAAGGACAGGGTTATCTTCCTCACTAAGAGCAACCTTAAGTAGTAATCTGTTCTTCTTGCCATTAAACCTAACATCGCTGACGTTACCAACCCTTTCCAAAGCAGGTTTTCGAGATCTCACAGGAGTCTCATCAAAACCAGAACTACCGCCAGCATAGACTGTACGAGTAGTTAAAGGAGAGATAGTCGGAGACTCGGTTGGAATAGCATGTTTCTGAGTATGGGAATCTGCTTTGTCTAACAAATGAGACTTAGCATTACTTTTCACATTAGGAGATTTGGAGAACTGAGAGTTTGCAGTGGCCTCTGCCCGAGCCTGAACATCCCCAAGACTATCGTTCTTAGCATGATAAGGAGTAGAAGAACAGGGAGACCTAGTAGCTATAGCATGGTTCCGATTAGAGGAAGAACGATCATACCTATAGTTGGAGTACTTTTGTTCATGATAGCGATGATAGACATACCGGTTGTCACCTCTACCATCTTAACGTCTATGACCATAGTTATCATATCTCCTGTAGTCAGAACGATCGTTGGAACGAGTATGATCACAACTGTCATAATGTCGATCGTAATAAGACTTAGCTCTAAACTGGTAAGGTTGTTGCTTCTCTCGATATTGAGGCTGCCTTTGATCCCCTAACCCATGAGCATTGTTATTATAGTGGGGAACCTTATGCTGCGTATCCACTAGTACCTGTGGAGATACCTCCTCTGTTTCTTGCGGCGAAGCACTTGGCGGACAGTGCTTGAGCTCATGAGTAAGCGAGAAGCATTTAAAGCAAGGTTTCTCAAGTCGATCATACTTAACCATCGTAGAAACTGTTTCATGAGTAGGAAAGGTCGCGGACAGAGACATGACTAGAGGCTGCAACGCATTAACGTGTATCCGCATTTTACATGCCTCAGGAATCACTTTGCCAACACGTCCTAATTGACTTTCTATAGCTTCAAGATTCAACTATGTAGCACCATGTGGAGGGAATTCAGGGAGGGTGACCCAGAACGGAACTTCACACGGAAACGTATCAAAAATAACAGCTTCCCATTTTTGTAACACAAACATCCATTTACGGTAGTGAAAGGGAGTCTGCTCCATAACTATCTCCAAGGCTTCCTCTTTCTCAAAAGTCAGCTGGAACTTGTTGTCTCCGATGAGTCTGCTCTCTACTTTTCCTTCAAGGTCCCAGTGTTTTAGCATGTAACTTATTAACCCCGAGATAAGCTTTTGAACTTCGAGATTTAAAGCCCTACCCACAAGGGTGAGCTTATGTGATGCAAACAAGGCTGCAGATGGAGGTTCTGGAAGTTGAATTGGGACTACCCTTTTACAAGCATCTGGTAAGGCAATACCTTTACCCTTCTCTTCCCGGGAGTAACGCGACTTCGTCATTGAAACAGAGCACAAGGCTTCACTCCCAAGGAATTACGGAACAACTGACCAACAGGTGATGCAATGGACATGGAGGGGGATTGATCGTTACAAAAGGCTGGACTCTCTTAAGGTGAAGCGATCCACACAAAGCCTAAACCGTGGACACTTGTGAGCGACGCACAGAGCGAACACCACAACAAGGTAATACCAGGATTCCGTGTAAAAAAACACCCAGAAGACTCAAATCGTCACCACACACAAGAGTAGGTAACGTCGAGTACCAGCACAACGAGAAAGGCCAAGAAATCGATTAGAAAGGCCGATCTATGGAACCCTAGATCGCCCTCACTGTCGCCATAACCCTAGCCGCCGACTAAACTCCCTTTTCTTTGTTATTCTTTCATACTCATGGAAACGTAATTTCCTTCAAAATAATTTTGACCTATCACTAATTATAAATACTATTTTTAACTATTTTATAAATATACTATTTTTTATCTAAATGATCATTTTTAATATTTTAAGATGTTTTATATGATTTTAGGGTTTAAATACTTTTTAGATATTTTTTTGTATTTAAAAATTTCTAGTTAATATATTTTATATCAACATATTAATATATTCAGTTTTGTTAATTATGATATGCATTTATATCATCTATAATTATGATAAAAAACAATAACAGAAAAATGCAATTAATATGTTATAAATAATTTAAGAAGAGAGCTATATAATATTAATATATAATTTAAACTCATACATAATGGAACTTGTTGGATAGATAATTTTATTTTATAATGTATACAAAAATAAAAAGTAAAAATATATAAATGATTTATTTACTTTATTAACTATAGAAAATTGGAGTTATTATCATAAATTTTGAACCACTGATATAAAAATATGTGTTCATGAGAGAGAGATTTGAGGGGCTTTAATGGTCTCTCATTTGAGAATGGATTCTGCCATTTTTTATTAAAAAAATTTAATTTTTTTTTATTTATTTAAATAGTGAGAAACCATCAATATAGATGGTCTTATATTTATTAAGAAGAAGATAAATTATTTGTCTTTCTCTCTGCTATTTGGTACATGCATTGTCACTTAATTGAATCAGATTTACCCGACTCTCTAGTTCGATATATGTTGGTTATTTTTTAAGAGCCGATTTGGTCCCTCTCTGACCATTTTGGTTTGCTCACTGGTTGTATGTTGCTGATATTGCTGTCTTGAACCCCGTGAAGTGTGTGTAGTATGTAATTATGCTTCTATCGACTGAAAATCAGGGAATTGAACTGAGATGTCTTCTGATAAAAAAAAAAAAGCACTGCAGACATCATTACATGCACATATTCCTTAAGCTAACCCAAGTGGAGAGAAGTAAAAGATTTACCAGCTCTTGATTAGAAACAAAATGGGGATCAAAGTTGACCAGAAAAACTATAAAAACTATACTTGTAAAAAAGTGATTACGAATGATGAGTTAGCTTAAGTCCAATTTTGAAATCAGAATCGAGAACCATCATTTTCGAAAAATAGGATTTACTATTCAAATAAAAGAGTGTTTATTATTCGAATTGGACCGAAACCAAATGATATGTTAACCGGAATTAAATTCAAAACTATTAAGTATTAATGGACTATAGAATATTATGAGATATGAACGTACATACTGACCGGTTTATGAAAGCTTAGCCAAGTTCTACTAATCTATCCGGTTAAAGAGCAATGTGGAGCCCTGCTAAAATATTTTTTGGTTGTGAATTTCATTGACAATATCATTCTACTGTTTTTTTATCTTCATGTAATTGGCTTAAATTTTCAAGGTCCAATCTCTTTGGCAAAGAGTCATTGGAGCCTCTCCTATGTACTCCCTCGATTTTAATATAAAAGATTTGTTGAACAAAAAAAAATGTATTTACATTTATGACCACATATATCTATATTTTGAAAAAAAATATCCATTTTTCAAAAATCCGAACTATATTAAATGCTGAATTTTTTTTTATTCGTCATATGAGATTCATAGGTTTAGTTAATCGATTTTAAGTTATTGAATCTATCTACTATATAAAAGAAGAAAGGGCATTCTCCAGAAATGGACACCTGACTCTCTACAAAAACGACATGTGGCTCTCTATTAAATATCTTATGTGTACAAAAACAATAATTTTTTCAACATTCATCCCCTTTCACCACTTTAATCCGACTCTAAAGTGTTTCTGTTCGGCTTCAGTCATACTAACGTTATGAAATCGAAGTGAATCTAATTATACAAATGGGTAAAGTTTAATCAATCATAGATGAGTGTTAGGTATTCACCACTAGAATTGGTATTCAGGACAAGTCAGAGCCGTAGACGTCGAAGAGGAAATAAGCAATCCTATCCGCGGAGGAGATGAAGCTGCTATTATAATCGTTTCTGGATTCGTTGTCATCCTGATCACCTCTAGTCGAAGAAACTCAATCTAGCCCGAACGAAGCTTTGTTCCTATTTGACAGGTATTTGACAATACACATATTAGATCTTTGAGTCTTGTATAATGTAGCTGAACTTATTCCATCGCATTTCCAAGTGATATTGCTAAGCAATAATATGGTCGAAGAAAATGCTCACGCTGAAAATCATTTGGATTCCATTACAAGTTTTCCTCCAGAAGCAAAGACAAATGAGCAAAAGGAACAAACAACTCTTGCAGAGATAACGAGAACATACAATTTCTCAGACTAAGTTGGTAAGGCTCTGACTTTTTTCATCGTGTACCTCATCTCTATAGGATCTTGAATTATATTTGGTTTGTCTTTGCTGATTTTAACTAATATCCAGTTGAAAATCAAGAAGGGGAAAATAATGTAGAGTTGCAAGCTTTCTGCTTAGAAGATTCGCTATTCTCCCTGTGAATGAAGAATTGGCAGCAAATCAAAAGGTACAACAAATTCCCTTTATTGTGTTTCTCTGTTTGGGGCTTGTTTGTTTGTTTAGGTTTATTATGATATCTTTGATGCTTTGGTTCATAAACTTTGTGTTTTGGATTACAAAGATACAAAATGGGAAGGTAGTCTGCCAATACCAAACCATCAAGTAACAAGACCATCAGAAAAATCAGAGTTAGTGGTGGGATGTCAAGTTGTGTGCATTGAGGTTTGACACTGGTGGCAACTCTTGAGGAAGTGAAGCAGTGACCCACAAGATCAGATTCCTTATGCCTCTTAACAAAGAGCTTGTCTGTTCAAAGAAATTTGTTAAGAGTGCTTTTTTTCAGGTCCATATATGTTGCTCCTTCAAGTAGTGGTAACTCCAGCACTAACAGTTTTAAGCTTCTGCACCTGACGACTTGATACTTTTTTTATATCTTTCTTGTCACCTTAATACCTACATTGTCACCATGCCTTAAATTAATGGATTGGAGATGGGTGAGCTTTGCAGGAAAGTTATATCAAAGAGATGATCATTTAGCTTATAATTTAGTATTTTTGCCAAGGATTGCAGATGAGAACGTTGGTAGAAGGATTATAATGAGGCTTAATAAGAGAAGATTTTTACTACTTATATAACACTCATGAGATGTCTCCGGACTTGCGCATTTTGGTTCCGCGTTTTTTAACCTTGTTAATCTTACCATTTTAACGAAGTATGCTTTTAGATAGAAGCTCTCTGCTCAAATTTGCATTGCCAGTGATGCAATGAGGCTGAGGTGATTTAATCTCTTTCAACTGTACGTTCTTTGACGTTTCTTTTATTTAATCTGGAAATATGTGCAAGTTATGTTTTTAATCTTTATCTTTACCAGGAGATAGATAGATGATATGAAAATTTATACGTCATGTGGAGCATATACACTAACAAAGAAGATCTCTAAAGGGTTTAAAATGATGTGGTGATATTTGAATAGAGAAGAATGAGAGTTATGACGAAATGAGAGAGACGACAAGTAGCACAAATATAAGAGTAGAGAGTCCTAGAAGGATCAGCTTGTATTGGGACAAAATGAACAAACAATGTGTTTGTTGGAGAAGCACTGTTTGTTCATTAACACATTGTTTGTTCATGTCGGTAAGCGATATAGGATAACAATCGCGAGCATTTTGGTTCCTTAAGTGTAATCATTTAGTTCTTACTCCTTCATTTGAATTACAGGATACATGATTGTTAAATTTGTTGGGATGGTGCACGAGTCCTCTTGTTCACTTGCTTTAATGTCACATGTCTAGATCTCGAATGTTTTCACAAGGTATACTGAAACACATTTTTTCTTTAATTAGTAACATTTTGTTCATAATCAGTTTACAATGTCATCATGTGCATGTGTGTGTCATCATGATTTTTAAAATATTGATACTCTCAAATACATTAGTCACCCGATAGAGGAATATAATGTAGACGTCATCTAACTAAGAACTCGGAATTGGCTTAAAAATCTGCTGTTTTCGGGGGCATGGTCATAATTCAAATGTCTTTGTGGGTGGTATACTCTTTTCATATTTTAAAATTTAAAAGACTGAATGTAACATTTTAACTTATTGTCTGGTTAAATTTTTTTGAAATGTAGTAGAAAATTGTAATGGTTATTCAACAAGGTATCTTTTTAAATTCCATATCCATAGTTTCAAAACTCTCCCATCAGTTCTTAATTTCAATGGACCATACTATTAACAAGAAGATGAACGTCTACAGAATATTGTAAGGGCTATTTTTTATAGTTCAATGCCTGCACTAATTGAACAGACATAAAAGGAAGTTGAGGTATGTCTTGTATTTCATTACATTTACTTTTTCTTTAATTCTAAATTATAAAAGAACATTTGAGATATGGTAAATGGATAGGGTCTATTCTGTCCTCCTCTGTTTTTGCGGTTGCTAATTAATATTATATAGCATAAGCTCCACTCCAAAGATATCATTTGTGTGCATTATTCATTGTATTTCCATTCTATAATAACTTTCTTTCATTGTAGCTTTGTATTTTATATTGATACTTGCACTGAAATCATAATTCAAATATAAGTTCATATTTTCGTTTGATTAGTTTTATCATATACTACTAATTCAACTAAAGAATGATTTTTCCAAAATTGCTGAAGACACAAACCCCGAAAAACATTATTTACAATACAAATCTACAGTTCAGATTTTTCTAGGTTTCTTCTCCAAGATAGCTACCCTTCCATTTTTCTTTGCTCATGTGGACACACGAAACTCTCTCTCCCCATTGCTCTAGTTTTAGTGTCTTCAAACATAAAGAAGGTGTACCGTGTCTGAGTTATCTCTTTGAAAGAAATAGATTAAAGCCCTGTTCGGCTGCGTCACCGATCAGCGACACCAATTATATGAGTAACTTGAGCCTCAAGCATGTGGTGAGTAACACGCTAACAGACACGGCTCTGATAGTGGGCGGGCTGTGCTTTTGCACTGGGTTCAAGACCCATATCAAATATTTTTCATGTTAAATAGGGCCCAATTTTTTATTTATTTATTTTAACTAGATATTATGATCCATTTTCGCATTTAGCTCATTGAGCCGGGCCTGCACGCTAACACAAACAAAGT
This sequence comes from Aurinia saxatilis, assembly GCA_900406295.1. Taxonomy (NCBI): domain Eukaryota; kingdom Viridiplantae; phylum Streptophyta; class Magnoliopsida; order Brassicales; family Brassicaceae; genus Aurinia; species Aurinia saxatilis. The sequence continues at coordinate 13,206 of OVAP01000502.1, forward strand.
AATGGCAGCTACCTTCTAACTATCGCTCATCAAATCAGCGATACCCAACGACACGGACAACACCTTTAATAGCAATCGCAGCGATTCCGAAAAGAACACGGCCTAATCATTTAAGAAGTGAAAAAGAAAAAAAAAACCAGGGTAGTAGACCTTACGAATAAGCAGAATACTCACTAACAATAATAACTGGAAATATGCATTGAGTAATAAAAAATGTAATCACTGCTTCAAGCTTGATTTGATATATGTTTGCGAACTTCATAGTAGACATGATCATTAAAGCATACCAGAGTCTGTAAAATAAGAAAATTTGTGGTAGAAACCTGGAGCGAATGCCACAAGCAGTGCCATGCTTCTTCCTTTGAGAGGACATGAATGCTCATCTCCACAAATCTAGTTTATCAAGACACTTAAAAGAAACAAAGCAGTTAACCTTTATGTTACCATAACAAAATGTGTAGATTGGAAACGTTTATGAGTTGATAAAAGTATTAAAATGCAAATAAGAATCTGAGAACCATTCCAATTTCTCTTTAATAAAGTGATGAGATTTAGCCCTAAAGCACGTCAGTGAGATAATAATTCCAAAACGTAATCAAATTCAGATAAGCCCATGTAGAATATGTACTAATTTCAGTCATACTTATATATCGATTCCGTAAAAAACGTACCTTGTAAACCCCTTAACTTGATTCTTCCTGAGTTAGAATTGCTCCATGCCACACTTCTTTACCATCATAATGTACCTTAAGAACAAAGGTTAAGTGATCACAACATAAAAACTCATCGGTGACATGGCTGAAAGCAAACCAAAGTACAGAGTTAGCGTCAACGCATGCAACAATCAACATCCTAAATAACCAAATACATAGTTAAGACAAAGAACACGTTTGAAACAAAGATTAAATTTTTAGAAGGAAGTTACTTAAACTTGTCCAAAGCCGATGAACAAACCAGAAAGTTGGTCCTCAGTGACCTGTTCAGTTCACAACCCCTTAATAATATAAGTATAGAGCAAGTCTGATAGCAACCATTGAGGAAAGGTTTAAGCTTTTTAAAACCTGTTAGTCAAGGTCAGGCACATAGACAGCTCTTCAAATGACTTGTTCAAGATTCATTCTCTGTTTTCCTTTTCCTTGTGGTCCAAACGACTTCTTCTGTTTCAAACAACAACCTCGAATGATTTGCACAGGAATTAAAAAACACAGAGCAAGCAAAGGAAGAAGATCAACAAAGATTAAGTCTGGGGGCTAAAACTTAGAGAAACGTACAAAAAGACACAGAACTAGAGAGAATTAAAGTCACAAATCACAAGATGGTCAGATGGTTATAGAAACGACCGAAGGGTTTAGCCGTTTCTTTTCAAAATATTTATTGGCCAGTTTCATATACGACCAATTACTGAGAATTTACGTTTCGTCCCATCAAATGACCATTCGTCTCCCCATCTATGGTAACATACGACAACAAATCTTCGTGGGGCAACCTCTCGTTAACTCAGCATTCCAAGTTAGCCCAAATTCACTACGCTCAACCCGATTTTTCCAATTCATGGGTTAAGTACAGAGAGCAAGAGCTATAAATACAGTGACTGACCATGTATTGTATGGATAGTATCTTAACGATCCCTCGGCAACTGACGCATAACACCACCCGATGTTGAATTTGATTCCATCTCTGACTCTAGTAATTATAACCAAAAGCCCTTTCCATATGAGACGGGATTGAAGTTAAATTTGAATATGAATTCTCCATATCCTCACAAATTTGATGTATTGAATTTGAAGTGAAGCTTCGGTTTTAGAGGGAGATTAAGATGGAAATCGCATATATCCAGAAACGGGATCTATAGGAGGAAGTCAAATCTCTTTCTCGCCTCCTTGGTCTTTCTGTTCTCGGTCTAGCTTCAAGCTCTTGTGGAGAATCAACACATCGACTTCTTTTTTTTATTCACAATCTTTGACTCAAATGTTATTTTTTGTTTGGTTTCGCTGAGTAAAGAGGATAGTTTAAGCTGACGTGTTGCATATATATATATAAAGTAACTTTTTCACATCTCCTTAAACACATATGTGCCACATCATTCTAAATTTTAAATTTTTAATATTTAATTTTGATAAAATAATTAATTTAATATATATTTCATATATTAATTACATATTTAGTTTCAGTGCATTTGGTTACAAAATGAATTTCGAAAATCATTCCTGATATCAATTGTAAAATAGTAGAAATCATATTAATATTCAATTTTAAAATATAAAAAATTAAGTATTTTATTAATATTCATCTTATGGCTTGAAATAAATATTTTATCGGTACGAAAATCAAAAATCACACATATTTCAGTTAATCTGATATTCTGATTTATACATTTAGAACCGTTATAAAAAAAATCTTTGATTTAACCATAACAAGAATAATAGGGAAGTTAGACAATCTTTAAAACACGAGAAAAAAATGTGTAAATAACCACATCTTCTTATCTCCGTCAATTTTCCAACCTCAAAATTCCACTATTAACTCATGTAATTGGGGAGAGAGAAAAGATATTTTAAAACCTCGAACGAAATTCTCTGATAATAAAGGATTTAATTGTGTAAAACATATTAGATATTCAATCTTTAAAACAAGAGAAAAAAAAAATGTAAATAACCACATTTTCTTATCTCCGTCAATTTTCCAACTTCAAAATTCCACTATTAACTCATGTAATTGGGGAGGGAGAAAAGATATTTTGAAACCCTGAACGACATTATCTGATAATAAAAGCATTTAATTGTGTGAAACATATTAGATATTTTACAAAACAAAAATATTAATCATCAATATAAAAAAAATTTGCAACCATTTATGATGGTTATTAAAAAAACATTAAGTTTAATTTAAAATAATATGTTATATCTTATAAACATTTGTTTTTTTATATTACACAAATCATAAACTACTAAATTAATGAAGGTTCATGTCAATATATTTAACTATTAAGATAAACCAAATTGACTTAAAGACACAAACTATAATAATAGAAAGAATAACACATATACCCACTTTTTTTATACCAATTAACCACATATACCCACCACCATTTTTTAATCACATATATCCACCCTTTTTATTTTAATATCATTATACATTTCATTTACCAAAGCTATTTTTCATTACAAATGATAAATTTGTTAAGATTTATGATTTTGGGATTTAGGGTTTCGTAAAATTATAAAAATTATTAGTTATTTAGGATTTAGGTTAAACCCATATAAAATTAAGGTTTAATTTTTAATAACTATTAGGGTTTAATTGTTAGGATTTAGGGTTTAGATTTTAGGGGGTTAGGGTTTATTAGGGTTGAAAAGACTTTTTCGGCTTTAAGATTTTAGGTATTAGGGTTTTTAAACCCTAAAATCTAGAATCTAAACCCTAAAACCTTTTAAATAGTTAATATTTAAATAGTGGTATTTTAGACTTTTTACAAGGGAATGTGACTAAATGGAAGGAAAGTGAGTATATGTGATTAAGGGTATGGAAAAGTGGGTATATGTGGTTAAACCCTATAATAATATGAGTAATTTTGATATGTATCCATTCATATATCAATATACTGTTAATACACTGCGGTTAAACTGAAACAAAGTGATAAGAGAAAAATCTTCAAAACTCAGGGAAAGAATATAACAAATATAAATGGAAAATGACTATAGAGACAATTAATCTTTTGATGTCCCATACGATATATATTGAACAAATTTAAATATGTCGAAAAAGGATCTTAAAAATAATTACAAATGTCAAAATGATTAGCAAGTATTTAAAATTTTCATGGTAGTAAGAAAATAAACAATGATTTTAATTCCTAATAGGATATTAGACACTGCATTTAGAAATAATTAATTATCTTATCAAACACAAATGATAAAACAGTGGTAATATAATTTATTGTTTTAGTTAGTGATTATGAATTTGTTTATTTATAACTAAAACAGTGATTAGAAATCTTAGCAAAATGATGTAGGATAGATATAATGATAGAAATTTCTACTATATCAAATTTACGGTCATACAATACATTGTCAAATAGTAAATACTATATATCATAAAAAAACTAAAAATAACATGAGAAAAATGCTCCAAAACTACACTACAATTACCAAAAAAAATTATGGGATATTGTTATCTCAAGAACAAATCAAATGAAACAAATAAAATTAACACATCCCCCGCGTAGCGCGGATCAACCCCTAGTTTTGTTATAAAATTATCTATGTGTCATATTATCATTTGCCGATTATTTTTGCACACATGAACACTCCCATAGACATAGACCTAAACAACCCCTTTAAGGGATTATATAAAATTAGAAAAGGTATATTATTAAAAAAGCTATAAAATTAACAACTGGTAATTCAATTATTATTAGTAATCTATTATCTTATCTTATATACAAATATTATTGGATATGTGACATCATCAAAACTTATTTTAGTTTTTCTCTACAGCCATAACTATAAAATCATATTAAAAAAATAATAAGTCATGAATTATTTGAATTCTCCACGCAAATTCATTTTTTATTTGCTAATTTTCGCGTAAACAAAAGTATATCCATTAACAATAAAAAAAAGTTCAAAGCACAAAGTATACTCAATAACAACAACAAAATTGTTTACTAATTAACATTACTTGCTTATTTATATCATCTTTTTAGTATATGTTATTATTTGGAGAAAACTCTTTTAAAGTTCAAGTGTTTTGACCATATATATAAAAAATATGAAAAAATAGCTTAACTCTTAAATAATTTGGATTCTCCACGCGGGAATCATTGTGTTAATTTTCGCGGAGATTGTTGGCAAACAAAAACTTTGAATTAGACAACCTAAAAATTGACCAGTTAATAAATATATTAATCACATTTGTATTTCTATCTTTTTTGTAGTTAGGTTCATTACTTGCTTACTTATATCATCTTTTCGCATATATTATTATTTGGCGAAAACTCTATTAAAATTCAAGTTTTTTTTACTATAAGATCTCATATAAAAAAAGAAAAAGAAAAGAAAAAAATAGCTAAAATCATAAATTTTTTGGATTTTCTGCGCGTGAAATCACTGTGTTTATTTGTTAATTTTCGCGTAGATTGTTGGCAAACAAAAACTTTGAATTGGACAACCATTTTGTTGAACATGTTTTATTCCACTGTTTGGGAGCTGAGAGAAACAATATTGGCTTACACACCCTTTTTAACCCATCTTATCCCATGTTTATGAGATGAGAGACACGTTGTGACCGACACCTACGACTACACCGACAACCATCGCTAACGGAAACTGTCGACACCTGCGGAAGCTATCACTGTTATTTAGGTCGCTAGCCGCTACCGCAGAGAATGATTCCCGAACAAGGCCTCATTACGAAGTAATCCATAGCGATCGACCAAATTGATTACATAAGCTCGTTGGACCTGTGTGAAAGACGAGGCCTTTTCAACCGGTTGACATGTACAATATGAGAAACAACACTGTAGACGTAACCAAAATCAGATTTTAAGAACCTGTCACCAAGAACAAGACATTTAACAAACAAACTAAACCCATAAGCTAACTAAATAAAAACTAAAAATCTCACATTTCACCATTAAGAAACTCCATCACATCATTCTCTATCTTCTTCTACCATAATCAGCTACTCTTAGTCTTCCACAACTCTCAAAATCTAGCATATTCCCCCTCCCCCACTACAGGAACCTGCGGAAGCTATCACTGTTATTTTGGTCGCTAGCCGCTATCGCAGAGAATGATTCCCGAACAAGGCCTCATTACGAAGCAATCCGTAGCGATCGACCAAATTGATTACATCAGCTCGTTGAACCTGTGTGAAAGACGAGGTCTTTTCAACTGGTTGACATGTACAATATGAGAAACAACACTGTAGACGTAACCAAAATCAGATTTTAAGAACCTATCACCAAGAACAAGACATTTAACAAACAAACTAAACCCATAAGCTAACTAAATAAAAATTAAAAATCTCACATTTCACCATTAAGAAACTCCATCACATCATTCTCTATCTTCTTCTACCATAATCAGCTACTCTTAGTCTTCCACAACTCTCAAAATCTAGCATATTCCCCCTCCCCCACTACAGGAACCTGCGGAAGCTATCACTGTNTAGAGATTTAGAATCAGTTGCCCAGATTCGTGCATCATCGATGATCAATTGGATGCAAAACCTCTGAACTATAATTCCAAATTTGAATTCATGAATTCAGAGTACAAGTCATTTACCTGCAACCAAAGGTAGCAATAGAGCTTCAGAGTGGTGAGAGAGTAAAACATAACAACTGCCCCGACGGAGAAATAAAAGCCTCTCGAAACTCCGATAACTCGAGCTGCAACTGAGAAGGCTCCCATTTGTGCAAATGCAATAGATTTGGTCCTTCCTTCACCAACCACTCCATCATCCTCTGTACTTCTAACAAAAGACACGCACAAATAAAAATTTTTTTATAATAACAGTATTCAAGAATCAATCAACCTAATAAGGCTGATTTTGAATCATAATTTAAACTAGAACCTTAAAACCTTAGCTCAAATTCGATCTAGTCAAAGAGAAAAAACCTACAATACCTTGGGAGAGATTGAGATCAGAGACGAGATGATGGTAGAGAGCTTATTGCGACTTCAAATTGCGAAAAAGAAGAAAAAAATCTGGAAAAGATAAGTCGAACGAGAGATGATGAAGTTGATGATTTCGACATTTGTAGTTACCGACGAAGCGAGAGAACGTGGTGGGTTCCATTTGGAGGCGGGGGAACCGAAGATGGAGAAGGGAAGAAGTTGAAGCAGCCATATGGTAATGGAGATCGGAATAAGAGAGGCAGTGAAGAAGAGACTGACGGCGACGGAGAGAGAGAGGATTGCCAACGTACTCTTCTTCTTTGTCACTGTAATCATCTTATACAAGAACTGGTTCATTGATAGAAGAAGAGATTGATTGAAATCGAGACTTCGAGTGAGAGATTGAAGAAACGACACGAGGTCGCCGGAGAGAGAAGCCGCCGGAAAGAGGTCTTAGATCAAGAGACATTGGTATTATAGAGAGAGGGTATAATGGTATTAATATAAAAAGGATTGGGTATATGTGATTAAAAAAAAGGGGTGTGGTTATATGTGGTTAGGGGTATAGAAAGTTGGGTATATTTGTTAATCTCTCTTGTTTAGGCTCATACTTTAATTCATTATTGAGAGAGTTTTAGGGAGAAGATTTTCTAAACCATTGTTTTATTTCTCTTTAATATTTTTTGCTATTTCATGATGAATTTTCTTTAGTCAAAAATCTGATTTTAGGAAAACACCACTAGTTCTTCTTCTAGATTGTGCTAAATTCTAGTTTATAGATTAACTACTTTGAATTAGATCATAGGTTGATTATTATACACGAAAGTGTTAATAATTTCAGGAATTAAATCTTAGAAGAGCAATTTTTCTATTCACAAAGAGAGTTGGTTTAGAAAACTTGTGAACATGTGAAAAGGTTCTCATTGCTAGTTTAATTTCTTAGGATTCAAAGAGATTTGGTGATGCAGTCTCAAAAATAAGGTTCATGACTCATCAATAAATGGTCCAATGTAAATCAAGTCTATATTTAAAAAAATATTTCAGAAGACAATCAACAAATGGAGACATCAAGAAGATGTCAAGATACAATGAATCAATCAATATAAAGGCCAATTGCTCAAAATCATCCTTATTTATTTACTGATTGATTTCCGTTATTAATTTGATTAATTCTGCATTTATGTTGATTATTTATAAATTGAGCCTATATAAGTTCATCTCTTCTTCCATTGTAAAAACCAACCTTGGAATGAATTAAAAAAAAGTTTTATTAAGATATTGTCTTTTACTTTTGCTCTTGTTTTATGTCTAAAATGTCTCCATAAACAGAGTGTTGTACTTATCACAAGGCCTTCCGCAGCCTTGAGTGGCGAACCTCAATCCACTTCTAACATCAACGTTATCCCGAATTAGCTAGAGAGGTCTTTAGACCAGATAGTGATCCAACTTTTATTTTATCTAGTCCTTGCGAGCTTGTATCATCTGCTATTAGAGCTTGTATTATCTGGTATCAGAGCTTGTATCATCTGGTATATAAGCCGAAGGTCCTATCCGTAAGTTTTCATATATATATTTTTTTTAAACTAAAAAAGTTTATTTTTTATTTTTGTTATTTATTTTATAAAAAAATAAAAATTCATAAAAAGTCACTTTGTTTTTCCTATATGTTTTTTTCTATTTGTTTTTTTCCATTAAAAAATTGTTTGGTTTTTTCACTTCTTTCTATTTTTTTGTTCGTTTCAAATTTTTTTTTTTTTTTAAAAACACTTCTTGTTAAAATTCAAAATTTTGTTTTGAAGAAAAGAAAAAAAAATGATTTTGGTTTTGAGGACAAAACCTTTTGAAGAAGGAGAAAATGATGCAGTCTCAATAATAAGGTTCATGACTCACCAACAAATGGTCCAATGCAAATCAAATCTATATTTCAAAAAATATTTCAGAAGACAATCAACAAATGGAGATATCAAGAAGATGTCAAAATACAACGAATCAATCAAAATAGAGGTTGATTGCTAAAAATCATCCTTATTTATTTACTGATTGATTTCCGTTATTAATTTGATTGATTTCGCATTTTTTGTTAATTTATTTGATTATTTATAAATTGAGCCTATATAAGCTCATCTCTTCTTCTATTGTAAAAACCAACCCTGAAATGAATTAAGAAAATGTTTTATTAAGAGATTGTCTTTTACTTTTGCTCTTGTTTTATGTCGAGAATGTCTCCATAAACAGAGTGTTGTTCTTATCACAAGCCCTTCCGCAGACTTCAGTGGCTAACCTCGATCCTTTCTACGATCCACGCTATCCCGGATTAGTCAGAGATGTCCTTAGACCAGCTAGTGATCCAACTTTTATTTTATGTAGGCCTTTCGAGCTTGTATCATTTGGTTTACTAGGAGTTAAATTAAGATAGTATTCACAACAAGAGTTTGTTTGCTTTACAATTTATTCATATTCTAGCATTTAGGTTTGGTATCTGATTTTACGAACGATGTCGAACGACACCATCATTGGTGTCGATCGACACTTGTCAGATTTTGGCTACAGATTGGATTCTTCTATGAAGTTCCCAAGGCCCAATTCTTGATTTAATTGTTTACAACCCCTTAACATTTTGCATGTTACTTGCTTTAAATTAGTTAATTGAAAAACCCATGTCCTAGTTTAATTTAGACTCTTAAAATTAGTTTGTGATTTATCGGTCTTTGTGGATTCTATCCTTAAGTACTATAACACATTTGTTGTGCACTTACAGTTAAATACTAAGGTTAAAACTTTGTGTATCAGCTCGTCAACCACTTCGGTGAAGGAATGTGAATAGACCCAATCTGGTTGTTGGTTTCCTCTTTGATGGAGCCTCAACACCAGCTAGGTCTAGAGGGAAGTTGTGAGCATTGCGTTCATGCAACTTACATACGAAGGTTAGTAACACGTCATGGACTATCAACTACTGATTTGTTGAAACTGAAACCATTTAGGTAGAAAGCCATAATGTTAATATCTAATGCAGTAAATCAAATACCTACTACCGACCAAGCCGCTAAGAAGAAACCGCCTCGCCTCGAGTTATTTTCTTTGTAGTCAAATCAGATGATAGGCTTCTTTGGGACGATATTACCTACCAAATAAAAAAAAGGTCTGCTAGGTGATCGAAATCGCTCAGATCAGAGTTTGTTCACTCATCAAATAAAAAGATTTATCGCACATTGGATTAATTGATTTCAACCAAATGATTCTCTCCAGACAGCTTCACTTCGTCAAATCTCTAGGAATAGTGAAGAAGAAAGTTGTGGCTGGTTGTTGATCAACAAAAGCTCACTTAGAATGGGCTCAATGCTCCGCTTTGCCATCATCATAATTAACAACCACAATTTTACAACGAAATTCTGTACACTAAAAAAAATACTACATCGATCCCTTACCAATGAGTCGGCTAGTGGTTACGAAGAAAGCATGAGTTACCAATTTCTTAATTAAGCTCTAAAATATATGCTGGTTTGGTTTGTCATCTGCAGTTGGTGGTTTGTGGCTCGACATGATTCGATTGATATATAAATAATTCGCACTTGAAGTCTACTTTTTTGTTTTTATATTGTAATGGTTGGAGTGTAGTACGTCTACTTTATGCTTTTCATTCGACAAAAACCTCCAATCCCATGTTGGTATCTGTACTCTCTCTTTCATGTCGCTAGGACGATCGGATTCGGGTGATGGCGTGGCGGCGCGGAGCCTGAGCGAGATCTCGGAGGTCGAAGCCGTAAGAATCGGAGCTGATATTGTTTCGGCGGCGAGACGCCTCATAGCACTCTTGAGGTCCGTCGGAGACTGTCAATGGCTGCATCACCCGCCCGTCACTGCCGAAGCTATCAGAAGGTGATTATTGTGATTCCATCGATTTACTTACTACCTTTTAGCAAAAAATTAAAAATGTTTTTGTTCTTCTTTAAGGTACGATGAGCTATGGATGCCGTTGATTTCTGATCTAACGGTTGGCTCCAAGCCTCCCATGATTCTGCCTCCCCTCGATATCGAATGGGTTTGGTTTTGTCACTCCTTAAACCCAGTAAGCTACAGGGACTACTGTCGATCTAGATTCTCCAAACTTATCGGGAAACCTGCCATTTTCGATGATGAGAACGAGGATTACGCCGTTTCACAGTGCGAGCAAATCTGGAATACAAGATACCCCGAGGAGAGTTTCGAAAACAGAGCCCATCCGGATTCCTCTCACCCTATTTCATCAGCTCACCAAGATATTGCCACTCAAGTTGAGAAACAGAGGCTTCTCTGGGACATGTTTTCAGCACCCTACATGTCTGAGACCGTTTACTTGATCGCTGCTCGCTTACGTTACAAAGGCTTCTTGCTTCTACTAGGCAAATTCAAGCAAGACATTTCTCGTCTTCTTCCTGCTTCCGATATCCTTCTTATGTGGCTCACACATCAGGTCTATTTTCCCCTCTCTTTTTTTTTTTTTTTTTTTTTTTTTTTTTTNTTTTTTTTTTTTTTTTGCTTGGCTAACTTAAACTGAGCTCTACCTTGTGTATGTACAGAGCTATCCCACAGTCTATGCAGAGGATGTTGGTGTAATGCTGGAAGACATGATGAGAATAGTGGTACGAGTTGGCGAAGCAGTAGACAAAACAGAAGTTGAAACAACAACAAAACTTTGGAACAGATATTTCAATCAACCATATGAGAAGGCAGGTGGCGAATTGACTGTAATAGCAAACGAGTCTCATCTTAGCAACAGCACCGTGTTTTATTGGCCTGTCTCTGATATTGACATCAATACCGTGTATAAGTCCATGCGACCTAGATTTGTCTTGGAAGTAAGTTCTTTCTATAATACAATGTCCTGACTAGGAGAAGAGATTTCCTGATCAGAAATGATTCTGTTTTGCAGTTATGTATATTTATAAGGCTAAATCCAAAGGCAGAGTTTAATGATAGAAGCTTTCTTCGCTTGAGAGTTGCTAGATGTCATCGGAAGCTTCAACTTGATAGAAAACTGACTGATTTCTCCCGCGATGCATCGTGGCAGAAGGGGTGGCATCTTTACTGCGAGTTTGGAACACAAGGGCTAGTTTTGGAATCACATTGTGACCGTCGCCATGGGATTTGCCTCAGAGGTAGAAAACCGCAAGGGATGATAGCATTTCCATGGAATGATCTGCTAAGAGCGCATTCTCTTGCGTCGGGTACGTTTCTCGGTAAACAAGTGGGTGTGTTTGCTTCGGTTACACCCCCAGTTCAAGCCCCGTACTTGCTGAGATTTGTACCAGATCGAGTTACGGATGATTCTGGTGCTATGATATCTGATTCAATCCAAAGAACAAACAACTTTCAGCCTCAAGAAGGTAGATGGCTTACTCGAACTGTTCTTGATCACGCTGGACGGGAATGCTTCGTTATCCGTATCCGGTAAACTGCTATCTTTCTTATCCATGGAACCAGAATGTTTCGTCTAACTATATATTTGGTTTAGAATTGGGAAAGGGATGTTTAAACGCAGAGGTGAAGTTCCATTCCCTGTGAAATCAGAGGAGCGGATCACAGAGATACGAGTAGGTTCATGGTCTTATGTCCAAGGTTCAACTGGCAAAGCTCCAGGTAATTTAGCTTAGTTTTTTTTCGGGGGTCTGCGCGTTTACAGTTTGCAAAAACATTTTTACAGTATTAGAGCTGAGAAAATGTAAATGCTAATGCCAAAGAAAAATTAGCATTGGAAAGAATTGCAGTCTTAAGCTGTCTATGGATCATTGTGTTTGGTCGTCTAGTACAGCGAAGGTGGTTGGAAGCGTAACACCTAAAGAACCGGTAGAGGATTGGGAGGCTGCCTGGGAATTTTCCACTGGAGAGGAATTGCTCATCCGTTGGGACTCATCAGGATCTATCTCAGAACTTGGTTTACGCTCAAGAGACTCGGGGTCCCTGGTACATTTTGAAGATTCAAGATTAGTTTTGCGTTTTTTCAAAATGGGTTTTGACATTTTTGGTGGTTGATTTTATATATAGGTCAGGCTATTAACCGGAAGGAAAATGCAGTATAAAGGAGACAATGGTAAAGAAGACGAGGAGGGGTTTGTAACTGTGATTAGATTAACTGGAGAAGATCCAACAGAAAAAGCGACAGCTCTGATTGACTGGAAGCATCAAGCTGTGGAATTTGTGCCTGAGGAAGACGCGGTTTTCGTCCTGCTATTGTCGATATCAATTCTAAGGAGTGTGACTCGAAAAAGAAGAGAAGACGTTGGTAAATTGTTGGTGCGGAAGAGGATAACCGAAGCTACTGGTGAACGGGATTGGGGATCGGTTATAGTCAATACGTCATCACCAAATGTATCTAGCGCATATGTAGAACCGTGGTACCGAAACTCCGGTAAGGTTATGGCAATGGAGGAGAAAGCACAGGTGGCGCGATATCCGTATCCAGTTAGGAGCTATTCTAACGTTGATGGCGGCGATAATTTGTACAAACACGTAATATTTGGGTGACTTCAAAAAGGTTGTATACTCTATTTTTTAAATCAGATGGATTGGTGTGACCATGCTTGGGATGTTTGAATCTCTTTTACTTTATGTCCCTCCTTGATCAAACTAGACTAGTGGTGGTGCTAACCCGGCCAACTTAAAAAGCTAGACTATTGATCACATACGTTGTACAAATACATGCGTTAGTTGAGATCTCTTTGGTAGAATCTCTAACTACTATGGTACATAGTATCTTACATAGGATATTCACAAGATATACTAATATGCCCCCTCAAAATGAGCGTCCGTTGGAGAGACTAATCTTGTTCGAAAGGTCAAGGTTTGGTTAATGCATCAGCAAGCCGGTCTTGTGTGTGAATATGAGAGTAACTGGTGAGATTGAACAAGTTCACGCACAAAGTGACAGTCTAGAGCCAAATGTTTCATTGTCGTGACTTTACTTACCTTCCAGGGAAATTGTATCTACATGTATATGCTTCTTATGCGAATCAGCCCACCCACTGGATCGTACATTATATATAATTGAAAAATGAAATGTAACCGCACTAGACGATTGTTGGAGTGAAATACATCTTCATTTATTCCACCTTTGGTTCTGTTTAATGAACTAAGAGAGGGACCCAAAGACTTGCGGGTAAACACAAAGTGCCCAAATTGGCTGATTCGATCTACTTGTATTTAAATGAATAAGGTGAAGTCATTAGATCATGTTCTAATGCAGACTCTGTAGTCCAACCAATTGTTTGGCAGGTTCTGATTCAAAAGAATATGAGATAAGCCATGGGTATGTAGTACGTAGCAGAGTTTTACCAGGCAACGATGAAAATCTGTCTTAGAAGCTCTCTTCTACTATACACACTTCAGCAAGTTTAAGCTCTAAAGACACCCACAAAATTATTCAGACTTCAGTCTTCGATGCTTCTCCAGCCACGCTTGAAGGGAATCTTCAAAACTATCGGAGGCCGCTTAGTGAACTCAGACGTCGCCTTTAAATCCTCTATGCGATCCACAGGCTTACTAGCGGCAGTTGCTTTATTCACAAGAAAGCTCGGTTCTGAATCCACTATTTGGTCCACTGGTTTACTTGGCGTGCCTTCCTTACCATTCGGTCGCTCGCCTTGAGTTCTATTATTCGCATTGGCTGCGTGCATGATCCTTGTAGATCTGTCGCGTTTTCTCGGTTTAGATGGACAATTCATGCTCTTTGCTGTAAAAAAGCCTGATTCAAGAGCTTCCAGAGCACGAGTCGTCAACGGCCGCTTTCTTGTGCTTTGTCTTCTTGGAACATCTGTGTTTGTCTGTTGGCTGTGCTCTTCTTGTTTTTCTAATGATACAAGTTTTTTAGTAGTTCCGCGATCAGCCAAAGTTGTCCTCTTGTCTGCGCCTGACCTGGGAAGAAGCTTAATGGGTTTCCCTTGTTGTTGGGCAGCTTCCAGATTCTTGGAAGAGCATTTTTTGTCCCAACACAACCGATTTGATTCCTCTTGCTGTTCTGATGAATTAAATTCATGACATGCTCCTTGTTTCTTTGAAGAACACTGCGTGTCTAAAACTGGTATGGAACCTAACCCGTTTGGTTCTTCTTGTTGTGCTGATGAACTGAGTTCATGGACCGTCTCCGAGAAAGGACAAAACACCTTTGCCTCAATTCCTTCCCTTTCCTGAATCTCTATATGCGAAGACATCCCATTTCCGGTATGTTCTGATTGATCAGTCTTGAGGTTCGTAGAATCAACAACCAACTTAGGGTAGAAGTCAGTTGTCTGGTCTAATTCAGGTGGCTTCAACATTGAACTTTCACCAAAACGTTGTATATCTTTCCTTGAACAAGTACTGAGCCGCCTGTGTTTTGGCAAGGGGAGAGAACTCACTGAATGATGGTTATTAGATTCTGATTTTCGGACGAACCCCTTCTTCGACCGACCTTGTTGGACATTCTCCAAAGCCTCGTCCTTTGCACTAGTATCAATCCCTTTAAGATACACACAATTAACACTTGTTGTACTGCCAGTCTGGTTTTTTGAGGAATCACCAAAAGCCTCTCTGGATATGCATTTACGGATCTTGCAGGGATTCTCATCATCAGGCAAATGTCTCCGTCTCCTTAGCCCGGATGACCTCCCATCACGGTCCACACTTGTATCAACAATCATGAATCTCATGGGATCATCCACCAGTTTCTTCCTTAGCCTCCTTTCCCAATTGCATTCTTCAGAAAGCTTGGCATGCTTCTGTACATCCAACGTCATTATTTGGAATTCCATAGAAGAATCTTTATCTTTTCGACAAACACTTGAGTGAGAAATGAGAGAATCTGGACTTGAATTCCCCAACCTTCGAGATTCACACAACTTTCCGCCGGAAGACAAGCTAGTAGTGTCCACAACAATGAACTTCGCAGGAGTAGAAGAGTCTGGAACCTTGAGAAGGTAACAGTGTTTTTCTTGATTTGATTGGTCGCAAATTTGCGCTTCGTTGAATCCACTGGGAGCTTTGATATCTGCTATATTAAACTCAAGAAGTTCAGGCTCTAAAACAACCTTTGTGAGAATGTCACTGATAGAATCAAAGTAATGATCCCGCTTAATAAGTTTCCGTCTTGAAAACTTCTTTACCCCAGGGATGAGGTAGACAAGGTTCTCCTTAGACTTGATGTAACCTCGGTCCTTTGGCTGCTCAGAATGCCACCCTCTCGCTAGCAAACGTGGCCACACTGCTTCCCAAAAGATATCATTGCAACGGGCTTTGCTTAGCCGAGAACCGCAGGTCAATTTTTTTATTATTTCAACAGCTGTGAGTGAAGTGTAGGCTCCTATACCAGCAGCACGCTGGGATGAAATCGTGAACCATTGTTTGGCTTTTACAGGTTCTGTTGTGAGGACTGTTAGATCTTCTTTGTCTTTACCGATTGCTATAGCCTCTACGAGAGACCGGAGATCCACTAGTTCCTTCACCGCGCTAATGTAATTCTCCAGAGTTGTATTCCCTTCAGCAAATGACTTTGAGACCTGGAATTGAAACTCTGTCAAAGCACAGTCGCATAAAATATCGAGATATGTTCATTGTAATGATGTGAAAAGAGACTCACATCCACAAGCATTTTTTTCTGCGATTCATCGGAAATGGTGGGGATCAAACGGGACAACAACTGCTGTAGCCTCCATCCTGAATAGAGTTTCTTCCCTTGTATGCATTTCCTGCTTCGCTTCTTCAGAGAATTAGACCAAATTCTGTATTTAGCAGATTTGTAGAACTTTCCGTAGTAAAAAGAAAGTATTTCTCCTGTTTCCTTGCTCCCCAACAAACTTTTAACCTGAGTAAAGTTCTTTCCAAATGTATACAGGCCAAGAACAAAGGCATCCACTTCAAAATCTTGCCAGCAACTGGATGACATCTCAGGCACAGCTTCAGTATTCATGCGTTGCTTGGATGCTCGGCTTCTTTTTGTTTTGAGAGATTTGAGAGATTCATTCATGTCGACATTATCATCTCTACATTTGGCGTCTATCCACATTAGTTGGACAGGTTGTCCCACAAGAAAGGAACAAGAGGAATCCAGAGCCAGAGGATTCAAAAGAAGAGCTGTTCGTTCTGACTCAGACATCACAGGAGGTATCTCAACCTGATATTCGTCTCCAATGCGAACATCAACCATTGGATCTCCAAAGGTAGATTCAACGTCATTAGAATCTTCCATAGAATTGTTATTTCCACCACCCATCAGAAGAAGTGTCTGCATAAAGGGAAAGTGCTATCAAAACCATATGATTCAATTGACAACATATTGGAGAAAGTGTATCACACAAATGTTTCAGTGCCATACAAAACCTTGGAGAACAAAAGAGAAAGAATCATCTGAAATCAAATAACAGGCGATCAATTCTAACGACCTCGCAAAAACATAAGCCTGGGCAGTGGATTGCAATTGTGAGGCATACAAAATATCGGATCCCAGAAACCCACACATACAAGATCCTGTTACGTAGTGGGAAGCACAAAGTTCAAATCTTTACGCATAACACACAAAAGATGGCTACTTCATGTTCCCAAATCTATCTCCCCGTAAACAGTAACGTTTTGGGACAAGCAGCACGACGAACATGAATCACCACCATTAAGAGAAGGACAGAGTTTTGTCACCTGAGAGAGAGGGAGAGATGTTTCAGCTTTGCATTGCTGACGACCGAACAAAAGAGAGAGATCACTGGCCGCTCTTTCAACACCAAGTCTTGGAGAGGAGAAAGTAGCATCCAAATTTTACTCTCACGGTTTATCGAATCATCCCTATTTTAAATGCATTACATATTTTTGCAAAACCGAATCCGTATGAGTTATGACCATCATCCTTCGGGTTCCCACTCCACATACATATATTATTATGTTGTTGACAAAAATAATAAAATGTCTTAATTTCTGATTTCCAAACTTCCTTATGTTTTTCATAAAAAAGTGCAGACATTAACTTTTTTGTCAAATAAAAATATATAATCCCTCTATTTATGTTATTTTGGCTGATTGCACACATATTAATACAACCTATTAAAATTTCTATTATACTTCTAAATAATAAGTTGATTATTCACATTCTTCTTTATGATTTGAAAAATGAAAATAACACTTTTTGTGAAACGAAAAATAACTCTAGAACGACACTCTTTGTGAAATTGATGGAATACTATACTAGGAGTTTACAATACAAAGCACAACCATATGCTACCCCACTACTAGCAAAAGAAGCAAATTTAGATGTATAATTGGAAAATTACCAAAACTACTCGGTAACTATTTTAAAAATATACCACTTTTTAGGGTTTAGGATTAACATTTTATATGATTAGGATTTAGTATTTAGGGTTAAAATCTTATAGAGGTAGAGTTAGTGTTTAACTAGATGGTGCTCGGCGCACGACGCTGGCAATTTTAGTTTAGAATAATATTAAGTAAATCATCAAATTCAAGTTGTAACATATGATGAATAATCAAATTTTCCAATATCGTTGTCAAAGTATAAAACCAAACATTATTCTTAAAAACTTAACAAATAAATCATTAATAATAGAATTAATAGCCAATATCGTTTCTCTCAGCTCCAAATACATGGGATAAAACGGGTTCAACATAAGAGTGTGTAAGCAGCCAACTCGTTTCTCTCAACTCCCAAACACTGGAATAAATTGGGTTCAGCAAAATGAGTATCCAATTCATTTTGTGTGCCAATAACCTACGCTAAAATTAACAAATAAATACAGTGATTCCCTGCATGGAATCCAAATAATTCATTACTTTAGTTTTTTTTTCTTTTCTTTTTCGTTTTTATATGATAGTATGGTCAAAACACTTGAATTTTAGAAATGATTGTCCAATTCAAATTTTTTGTATGCCAACAACCTATGCCAAAATTAACAAATAAACACAGTGATTCCCGCGCAAGAATTCAAATAATTCATTACTTTAGCTACTTTTTCAATTCTTTTTCGTTTTATATGATCTTATAGTCAAAACACTTAAAAATTAAAAGATTCTTCGTCAAATAATAACATATGCAAAAATATGATATAAGTAACACGTAACGCTGTTTCGTTTTACCTAGCTAGTTGGTTTTTTTTAACACATCCAATATATGTAGTACAAACAATATTTTAAAATGCTGTAAAAACTTACTGAATTTCTTTTGATTCGTAAAACATAACGAAATCAAGTTTCTAAAACGTAAAAATAGTGGTAAATTTATTCATTGTCATTGTTAGAAAACATATAGAAATAAAGATGTGATTAAAATATTTATTAACTGGTCAATTTTTAGGTTATCCAATTCAAAATTTTTGTTTGATGACAACCTACGCGAAATTAACAAGTAAACACAATGATTCCCCGCGTGACGAATCTCAGATGAGCAAAATTTCTACATGCAAACAAATTTGGGTAATGAATTTTGTGAACAAATTGAACTAGGAATTATGCTTGTTCTAACTGATTGAATTTTCAAAGAAATTTGGAAGTCTAGGATTTAGATATAGATAGTCTTCGCAACGACAATTGATTAATTTACATAAGTGTTTCAAGTTCAATAATCAATTTTCATAATTTTCTTAACAGATTTTCTAATATTCAGTTTCAAATTTACCTGAGAATATCCTAAAATCCTGACTTCTGTCTCGAGCTGATTTTTATTGTTCATTTCTGTTAGTCAGTTTTATTTAATTGACTTAGTTTGATTTGAATATAATAATGGGAAATTTAGGTGAATGAGTCGTTTAAAAAAAAGATAATTTGAGAAATGGGTAGTTTTTGGTTTACTTATTTTCTTAATGACAAAAATTAACCTTTAATTAGTAAATGGTTATTGTTTCGTTAGATGTTATTATTTTTCTATATGGTTTTTTTATTTATTATTCTATACATTCAATAAGAAAAAAGTATTCTAATTACTTTAAGAATTTTTTTTCAATGTTACTACGATATCAAAAACGTAATTTAGTAGTGGATGGTGTATGATGGCGATGGATGGTGTATGGTCATGGTGGATGGTGTATAGTCGTGGTGGATAATGTATACTAATGGTGAATGCTAATGATAGATGATAATGGTTTACAGTGGATGGTAGATAGTGTATGGTCATGGTGTACGGTGTATGATTGTGGTGGATGATGTATGATCATGATATCGTGAATGCTCGTGGTGGATGGTGTATGGTCGAAGTGGATGTAAATACACACTAAGGAGTACTTGATGAATCACAAGAGAAATCACCAAAACAATACCTTTTATTAAGAATCTCTTAAACAATCTTTAACAAGACTTGCTTAATTAGTTTTACTCACAGTCAAACTTGACTTGACACTGACCAATTCTTAATCTAACACTAGCTTACAATCTCTCTAGTTAACTATATTGATTAACTCTCACGATCTAAGCTCTCCTACTCTCTGCTTTTTACCGAATAGCATTTCGCTCTACAACTCGCTCAATAATAAAGAACGGCCGACCTAGACATAACATATTGCCTCTCATTATATAGGTAGGTCTTCCCAATATTCGCCAATCCTTCAATACACCGAATATGGCAACAAGTATATCTTCCTTGATTCACACGTTAACCCTTCCTTGCTCATCCTTGATTTGAGCCATGTCAGTTGTTGAATTGACTATGTTTCCTTAGTTCGCACCATCGCCACTTGCTTCACAGGACTTCACATTCTAACAATGTCCCCCTTTTTATCTGGATAGTGCACCTCAAGCACCTGTGTAAAACTTAGACACAAATCATATGCAAACCAGCACAATTAAACAACGAGGGGATAGTGAAAGACAAATTGCAGCAACCTTATTCCGGAAAATATGTGAAAACTAGTACATAGTTCTTCCAAACACAAACAAAAAATAAACATAACAGCCACATGAACCGAGGATCATAGTTTAAATCCTAAAGCATCTAAAGCAAATGTCTTCCAATGCATAGCAACCAAAAAGAAACCAGACATTTAAGCCAGAAAAAAAAACATAAGAAGAAAAATCAAAAGTTGCTGCAACAAAAACCGGCAAAGTGTTCAGGACCACACTAGCCAACCAACCGCTGAGGCTGAGCAGAACGTGTGTCTGAACGATACTTAGTCGCAGTTCCTTGATACTTAAGCAATTTATGAATCAGACTAGGAAAGATCATCCGACGCTTAGGTTTGTCAAAGAACCGACCAACAGCCATAATCTGATCATAGACCAGCTTCCGAAAGTTGAAAGGCTTATCTTGCATGATCATGTACAACAGCATAACACGATCCTACACCACTGTTGTCTTGTTTGTTGTAGGAAGCCAGTTCCTGCAACATAGCTTGTTCATGACTTCCATGGTGTGTGTGAGATACTTCGAACGCATATCCTCCCACCGACCAAGTGTGCCCACTACAAGAAAACAGGCGATTTGCGAGGGAGAGATTCGATGCAAAGTCGTCGCAAATCCGGGATTGCGACGACTTTGCGTCGAAAGTCTTTCCGTCGCAGATCGCTCGTCGCAAACCAGAAAACGTCGCAAATGCGACGCAAACTTGCGACGTCGTTGCGTCGGTGACATTATGCGTCGAATTTGCGATTGCTGGACTTTTGCGACGGCTTGCGAGGATTTTGCGATGCACAAATTTGCGACGATTTGGCGACAAACAAATTTGCGACGAACAAATTTGCGACGATTTTGCGACGAATGGTTTGGGACGAATTTGCGACGTATTATAGTGCGACAAATTTGCGACGACTTATTTTGCGACGGTGTTGCGACGTCCGACTTTGCGACGGATTTGCGAGGAATACGTAAAATATTAGCAAATATTATAAATAATATTAATATTATAAAAAATATTATTTTTAATATTAAAATTATTTATNCAAATATTATAAATAATATTAATATTATAAAAAATATTATTTTTAATATTAAAATTATTTATAATATTAAAAATTAAATATAAAATTGAAATTA
>OVAP01000503.1:0-34775 GCA_900406295.1 Aurinia saxatilis
ATTTGCGACGAATTCCGCCGTAGCAAATGACCAGTTTTCTTGTAGTGTTATTTTTCAGGTATTTATATTATTTATAAATATTAGTATTTTTGTTAGTTTTAGTTTGGTTTTTCGGGTTTCAGTTCGGTTATTTTAGTTGTTTTGATTTGGTTTTTTCGGTTCCGGTTCGATTTTTCGGTTTTTATTCGGTTCCCCAATTTGTATATCCGAAATTTGTTTGGTTGTTTTATTATTACAGGTATACCTGGAACCGAACCAAAATAATTTTTTTTTGATACGTTCTTCCAATTTTGAGACCGAACCGAATGAGAACCAAACCAAATCCAAACCGATATACATTATATAACCATTGGACCCTTTTTTTTCTTAGAACCGAAAAACCGAATACCCACCTACAACTTACCGAATAAAAAAATACCTCCACCTTTTGCCTCACGCTCCAAAGCAAAATTCTCCAACCTTGGGCCTATATTACTTGGTCCAGCAAAAATATGTAGGTTGTGGTAGCAAAGAAAACATTCTTCTGTAAAAATTTACCATCATATAGTAAAATACTGAAATATATAAATCGAATAAATTAGCAAACGGTAGATAAAAATAAATTAATTTAATGTTTCATCTAATAAAATTAATTTTACTTGATCAAGTGTAATAAAATATCCTAATTTCATCTGAGGTTTCCATAACCACATTTGGATAAAACTTTACAAAAGCTAATTGCCACCAAAGTTTCAGCAAGGCTCAAGCTTAACATCTCGGATGTCAAGTCCAGCATCATCATCAACATCAGCATCAACATCATCATGAGCAATGGAAGTTGAGACAATGGTTCCACTATTATAGCCTTCAATAAGAAGATTCGAAATCTTAGATCTCCATTCCGATGTCTCTTTTCCACTCTTCCTATCGTGGAAGACTCTATCGCGGTAGTTCAACATCGTGCCTAGTCCTGTGTTCGCAACCCAACCGTACTTCATCAGCACTTCCGCTTCCCCTTCTGTCATATCTTCTCCTACCTTTGTTTTCACGACAATTAAGCCCGGAGTCAAGATCATAGTAATCAGTCAGAGAGAGACAGAGAGAGTTGAGAAGATACCAGTAATGGCTTGTTTTCAATCAGTTGATATCGACCACAGCTGGCGAGTTTCATGGCTAAGACTAAACGTTTGATCTGCCATCCGATTGATGCAGTGTTACTCAGCTCGAAGAAGTATGTTGCATACCCATATTCAGGCCGTTCCATTACTATCCTATATCCACCAAAAAGATCCATAAAATTTCTAGTTTAGCCGCAATGTTAAAAAGAGGGGAGAGAGATGAAGAGTTGATTTACCGGTTGTGTCTCTCGAAAACAAATATGAAAGACTGAAGATCGCGGCACCAGCCCCACTCAACAGGCCATTTGCGGAACCGCAAATACCGTGCCTTGAAAACAAGAGGTGACAGGTTAGGGAGAAACGAAAAAATATCAAAAAGCTATGAAGATTCTTACCTGTTCGATGAGGGAGAATAGACAGGTTAAGCAATAGCTAGTTCTTGAAGCTTTTGAGAACTTTAAACTAAGAACTTTCGTGCCTGTCTCGCGTTTGAAAAAAAGCTGACAATTTACAGAAAGATTAAATTTTTTGACACATAGCGGAAACAAAGTAACCTTTGCAAATAAATTGTCAGGATTTTTTTTACCTGCGAGATCACATCTTCGAGCTCCGAGAAGCTCTCTTCGAGAAGTGAATCATCTGCCGAATCACCGCCATTTTCATTATCCCCATAAAGCCTGAGTTCATCTACTGTTACTCCTTGTTGCATCAGTACCTGAAAGCACCATCCGAACACCCAAGATTCAATAAATTTAATTTGCAGAAGTACTTGTTAAAATTCAATTTCGAGAAGGAAACCATAATACTTGCAAAAGACCAGGAGCATCTTCCTCCAGAGCGGTTTCTATTGAGTCCCTGTAATTGTTGTTTCATATCATAAGATCACAAAAGAAACAGAGAAATTAAAAAATAAACACACGTGAGACGAAAGATACAACAGAGAAACTCACGTGGCGGTTTTCTTTCGCTTCCAAGGACGCAATATTCTCAAAGGCTTAACGTATTCATCAGATGTACAGAAGCTAAACCCTGAAGACGGAGATTTAAGATCTTCATGATGACCTGAACCAATAGATGGAAGCTTTAATCGATCGATTAATTTCATGTGGTCTATCTCATCTTCATCCAATGCACTACCGGTCTCCGCTTCGATTTTCACAAACCTAGAGGGATTCGGAGCAAATGCAAAATGATTATTCAAGCGAAAGCCCAATTTCGTACAGTCTAGCTCATTTTCATCATGAGCTTTATCATGGGTTTCCACTTCTCTGTTGACAATTACCAGCTCTGAGGTAACAGGATTTCGTTCATGATTGTTTTCCGTAACACAATCATCCAAAGCCTCAATCTTTACTTGATTGGACAGTGTTTCACGCACATTCAAAGGCAGAGGATTCCTCTTGACTCTTTTCACACCTTTTCTCGGCTTTTCTGCTGCAGCTGCATAACAGTTGCTAGCTAATGGAGAGTGTTTGTAATCTTTACTGGATAACTCAGGTTCCTCGGGAACCGGAATATCACTCTCTTGAATTCCCTTAAGCGGACTTCCAGATTCTGAACCTATACAAATTCTTTTACAGAGCACAGAATCAATTTTCTCTAGGACGCCGCTGAAATGGACCTCAGAAGACGAAGCTATCCCATTTTCGCATGAAATCTCAGCATTTACTTTATAAAGATCAGTTTCATCGCAACCTTTAGTATTATCCTGCACTTGCAATAAAAATAACTAGTTATCTACCACAAATTCTTCCAAACCAAATATTGCAAAATCCAGAGGAATCTGTCACTTTGTTACCTCTACCTTGGATTCTGGCAACCTTAAAGCCATCCTGCCAAAACAAAAAACGGTAGATATACAACTGTTAAAACTAAATGAACGCGGGCGAGAGAAAATATGCAGATAACTATTATAAGTTTGCATAAAGCACCTTCCTAGAAGCAATTTGCGCCGCTCTTTCAATGTGAGATTCTCAAGAACATCATCCTCCTCCTCTGCGGGTTCTTCGATTTGTTCAACTCTATTGGATATCTCTTCAGCATTACTACAACATACTATCATGTTGTCCTGTGGTCTTAGGTTTCCAGAATCTTGAGTACAACCAATGCTTGACATTTCAATTCCAACGTCTACAGATTCTGACGCATCCGAAAACTACAAGACTCAGTCCTCTAACCTTAACATCAACAATGGTGAAACTGAATACTAATATAACAAAAAGACTTGTTTACCATCTCACTGACGCAAACATCTTCCTCCCTTTTCAATACACCATTAACATTTGATCTACATATGTGAGAACAGAAAATTAGAATTGAAAATCAATCTATAACCCTAGAGTAACACTCACACAGGCACAGAAGCAACAATTTGTTGAGAGACGCATTCAGATCAGAGTGATACACAAAAATGGAGACAAAACAAGAAAACAAGAAAAGGGTAAATTGAAAACTTTAGGACAATGGAGAGAAAGAGCTCCTTCGGACAATTAACACAAGAAGAATCTCAGATTGTCTGAAACCCATTTAAATAAAGAAGTAACAAAACATGGGTTTCAGCGAAATAGAGAAAACAGGGAAACCTTAATCACCTCTGCAAAATTCGATGCAACACTGAACAAAGACGCTCTCACTGATTCGACAGTTGGAAAGAGAAACAGAAGAGATGACGAACAGGTTGGATTTGGGCCTATTGGGCCTCTAAAATTAGAAACCCTAAAGGCCCGTGAAATTAGAGTGTAAACCAAAACCCTAAGCGTATATAAGATGAAGACTCTTTCTTCGATTACGCCGCAGATTTAGATTTTTCTCTCTTATCATCTTAGGTTGTGATTTGTGAATTAGCATTTAAGGGAGCAGATTTCGTGTGAGAGTCTTTTAAGCTTTATAAATAGCTTTAAAGAATCGTTATTGTTCCAAATGCGAAATCAAACAGTCTTCTTTATATGATAGATTTTGAATCTCTGGACATGTGGATTTCTGGGAACTGTTTCCTATTGGATTCTATCATTTTCTCGAGATTCAACAACTTCTTTATTGTTTGTTCCAAGTTTTTTTTTTTAAAAAAGCTGCTCTATGATGATTATATTGCTTTAACCACACTGAAACGATGAGATTGAGAATGTGGAGGATTGTTGATAAGATCTCGTTGTTATCTTGATGACACTTTGATCTAAATTTGCTTGAAGGTGTTTTTCACTTTCGTTGTTTAGATTAAGGTAGAGAGTAATGTCGAGCTCTTATCAACTTGACACGTTTTCAAGCTCTCTCATGTGGAAAACCTGTGCCCATTTCTGAGAAGCAGCTTTTATCTTTGTTATTTGTTGGTTAAATGTTACTTAGTTTTTTTTAGAATTGTTTCGTTACCTATTACAAAACAACCAGTATAGTCTATAACGTAGATCTACTTGATCTTGGTTTTAACGCGCAGATCTCTTTTGTGATCTAATCCGATCCACTCCAATCCTATATAATCGAAAGAAAAACACTTCCATCAGTAAACTGTTTCGATCAAGAAACACAATTGAAACACGGCCATTCAAACCAGTCCAGTGTAATCGGAATCGAACTGATCATAAAGAAAACATAAGCATTACACATTATCCAAGCCAATCCAAATAATTCCATAGAGTTTTAGAGATCACCCTCTACTTTATTTGATGTGTTTCAGTTTTTTTTTCTTCTGGATTTAATGGTTTAGATCATTCGAAACAATTTTTTATGTTGATGTTCTAGACGGTGTTGCTTCTTTTCGCTTAAAGCATGAGGCGCTAACGCGGTATTGTCGTCCCGACTTGCTTTAAGCTATTTTAAACCCTGATATGAAGTTTGAAAACTACAAAAATAATAGTGAAGAAGTAATGGATTACTTAAATGTTTAAACACACTCTATATTTCTCATATATATTATCACATATTTCTCATATTCAATAGCACTATGTAAGTAAGTTAAGAATCTTTACATTAAGTTCACTCGTCTTGGAGTTAGCACTCCATAAGCAGACCACCAATCAACTAAAAATCAGATTTCATGTTGCAGCTAATGAAGTTAATTCCATGTATTTTACAAGACTTTTAACATGTATTAACATAATATAAATTTATTACCTGGTGATCTAGACCCCTAAACATTTTTTTACTCATCCACTTCTTCATAATTGTGTCTTGATTATCAGCATCTCGAACTAACCTTTGACTACAAACATAAAATCCAGCCATAATTTCTTTCGAGATGATCATCATGCGTTTTTGGGTTCAAATAATAACGAGCAACATGGAATAGTTGATTAAGTTGTCAACTCCACCTTTCATCAATGTACTTGAGTGCCTCTTTGTATTTATCATCTTGATAGTTGAAGTTGAAGGCTAAATTGTAGTTGTTACCAACTCCACCTTTTTAACCACTTCGACTCATTCCATTCATCCGTATTAACCATCTATCTCAAATTGTTCCTTTGCCTATAAAACTAACCAAGTGTGATGAAAGATGTTGCAAACCTTGTAACACTTGCCTATGCAAAATATTTTGCTTTGTGAACTTCCACATCATGTTTAGAATATCATATGTAAATATTGATCGACTATGGAATATTCAGTTCATATCCTAACCTCATTCATCTCGATAATCATCTCCCAATCAATCATCATTCATCTTCCAATCAATCATCTTCAGTTATCTCCCAATCAATCATCGTCAATCATCATTCATCTTCGATCATCACTTAATCAATTTTCATATCTTGTAATTGTGAAAAAGTTAATATCTTGTTGTATAGCTATTTTCCTATATAATCCATGTCAGTGGTGGCCCTGAGCCAAAGCAGGCCAAACCATGATTGCGGCCGATTTTCGACCGATTTTATAGAAACTTCCTTTGGTCTAGCTGTATGGTGCTGCTATTTTGTCAGTTGGAAGTTTGGGCCACGTGATATTTTATAAATGACCATTTTATCCTTCTATCATTTGATGAAAATAAATTAATTACGAAAAATATCATTACTGAATTTTACGAAAATAACAATATTTACGAAAATATCATTAATGATACTGTGACAGCAGACTTTTTAATCGTGGCAGATTTATTAAGGTCATGACAGATTTGTTTTGATATGTTATTCTAGTCATGAAAATTTTTGAGTCTGATAGATTTATAACAAAAACTCTGCCACATGAGAGGACATAATTAAATTATCATGACAGATTTTTTGTTTTTACGGCAGATTTTTTTTTTTGTTCTGCTGTAACATATTTGTTTATCCCGTGACAAATTTATTTATGTATGACATATTTAATTTATGTATGATAATTTTTTTGCTCTAGTGACAACAACGTTTCTTTGACGACAAACTTTTTATAAAACAGACTACTTTTTGTCGAAACTTTAATTACTGGAATAGCACTTACGTGATGATAGATTTTTTTTACGTTGCCACAAAAAAATTTTGATCAAAAAGTGGACATCGTTGATAGTAGATTTTTCTTTCGAAGTGACGGCATACTTATTTCTTACTAGAATAACACTTTCTTTGGCAATAGATTTTTTGTGGCAGTTTTTTCGGTGACAGATTTGTTTGACATTATGACAGACTTAATAAATCATCGACAACTCATCTCCCACAAAATTAGATGATTCTGAGTTTTGGCGGTTAAAACTTGTGACAGATTTTTTCTGATTTCTTCATAGTCTTCTCCATTTCTTCATAGTCCAAACCGAATTTACTCTTTCTTTTCCATCAAGTTTCCTCTTTTTATTGCAGACATCCAAACCGAAACTTTTTCTTCCATGGACCAAGTTCTTCTTGTATGTGGTTCATGGATATTCGAGAAGAACAGATGGTTATTTGTGGCTGTTCCGGAAAAAGGTTGTAAAATTCTCACGGTGAATTATACAACTATGTTTGATGATGTACTAAGGATCGTGGACAAAGATTACAAGATGGAGAAGAAACGGTATGAAGTTTCGTTGAGTTATATGTTCCTAAAGAAGAGGATGGCGAAGGTACTAAGAGATACACCTTTACTCTTTGTTGGAAATTCTAGACAATTTCACGAGTTCATCTTCCAATGGAAATCAGATCCGATTCGTCTTTGTGTGGAATTTAACGAGAAAGAGGTTAATCAAAGGAGTGAAGATGATGATGTTTTTGGTGGTGGAAGATCGAGAAAACGTGAAAGAGACGATATTTCGACTATGAAGACGATGAGAAAAGGTTTTGGAGTTAATAATTTTGATATTTTAATAATTTTGATAATTTAAGTAATCTAACAATAATTTAAATTTAAATTAGATATATTTTTAAGATGGCAAAAACTAATTAAAAAGTATATAAAAATAGATTCAAATATATATATATATATATATATATATATTGTAATTATTAGATTCAAAAAGTAAATAGTAGATATATTTTTGGAGTTTTGAAGTTATTTATTTATATTATTAAAACATCAAAATTATGTTTTTTGGCAAAACATTTGCGTTATTCTAGTCAAAAAGGGGTATTATGTCATTTGACAAAATATTTGTGTTATTCTAATATACTCCACCTTGAGTATGTTATTATAGTAGTTTTTATATAATTATGTGTTACTCTAGGTAATTTCTCCTTTATTAAAGAAATTTTAGATAGAAAAACAGGAATTGACTTCTTTAAAAAAAAAAAATTACACACCTTCTTCTTCTATCTCTCTAATTCATAAACTACCAAAATTCTCTTTTAGAACTTTGCCTTTAACTACACCAGATCATAATCTTTCTTCTCCTCATCACTTGTGAGTTGTTTAATTCAAAAACGTTTGAGTAATTTGGCCAGCTTAGATTAGTGTCTTTGTGTTTTTCAATTCAAATTTTCTCTTTGATAAATTCATGATGTACTTAGTTTATGGTGGTATTTAGTGTCTTAGTTTTGGTTTATAAAACTTTGTATATCTTATTATAATACAGTGATTTTATGTGTTAAATTAAATTTTAAATTGCAGTAAGATGACTCCAAATCGGATAAAAAAAGAGATGGGAGGTGCAGAAAAAATCAGGAGAAAGAAGAAACAAGAAGAGGAGACAAAATCTCTAGCGCATTCATTGTTAGGATATCTTGAAAAACCTAAATCTTCTAAAGCTGCAGAAATTACAGATGAAGACATCAATATAGATGGTGAAGAGGCTGAAATGTTAGATAATGATCAAGATGGAAACATTGATGAACATAGAGATGAGCGCGAGTGTGAAGAAAATGAGAATGAGAATGGGAATGGAAATGAGAATGAGATGAGAATGAGAATGGGATGAGAATGAGAATGAGAATGAGAATGGGAATGAGAATGAAGCTGATGATGTTAGAGAATATCAATTCCTAGGGATAGTAATGATTCTGGAAATTGGAGAAAAAATGATGATAAAATGAGAGATTTTCTAGTTTAAAAGGGTCTAAGGACAAGGTTTCCAATTGACCACCATTTTCCAAAAGATTACCGTGGCAAATGTTTTTCTCATTCTTCTTATACAAAAAGAATAAGGAATGAAGAGAAGCAATATAGGCGATGGCTAGTTTATTCAAAAGTATAAAATAAGTTCTTTTTGTTTTTGTTGTAAATTATTCACTCAAGACAAAAATGAGTTTCAGATGGCAACATGTGGATACAATGATTGGAGGAACATTTTACAAATGCTTAAGGAACACGAGAGAAGTCATAAACATGTCATATGTATGACTAATTGGATGGAGCTAGAACTGAGGTTGCAAAATAATCAAACTATTGACAAGCATCTTCAAGAAGAGATTAATAAAGAGAACAAATACTGGAGAGATCTGTTATTGAGGATAATTGCATTGGTAAAGGGTCTAGCTAAAAAGAATATACCATTTTTCGGTAAGAAGAAAAACGTTTACGAAGATGGCAATGGAAATTTTATGGGCATGATTGAGCACATTAGATGAATTGAAAATCGTGAAATTCATTATCATTATCTGAGTCACAAAATTCAAAATGAGTTGATAGAGATGTTTGGGAGTGAGATAAAAACAAATGATCTTGAAGAAAGTATTATGTGTTAAGTATTTTTCAGTTATTCTTGATTGTACTCCTGATATTAGTCTTAGGGAACAAATGTCCTTAGTCATCCGATGTGCGGATATTTTTGAGACCTCACCAAGGATGGAAAAATTCTTTGACATTCTTGGAAGTCAAAGATAGAGCCGAAAAAGGCCTTTTTAATAGCCCTCATGATGTATTGCTTGAGCTTGGTTTGAGTACTGATGACATTAGAGGGCAAAGTTATGATAATGGGTCAAACATGAAAGGAAAACATAAAGGAGTACATAGGAGAGAATACTTGAAATTAATCCGAGGGCAGCCTACACACCATGTGAATGTCATAGTTTGAACCTTGCACTTTCAGATATTGCTTCCTCGTCAAATATATCAATATCATTTTTTGGAATACTTCAGCGTATGTATTGTTTGCTTTCCTCTTTAACAAATAATAGTGAAGTTTACAGAGAGACTGTGAATGGTTTTACAGTTAAACCATTATCACAAACTCGTTGGGGGAGCCGCCTTAAAAGCGTTGAGGCAATACGATTTCAGGCTCTTGATGAGGCTTTAGTTTTCACCCAAAATATTTCCTGCGAGCACACATGTCTCGTAGTAGTACTTTAGGGTCGAATCCACAGAGAGCAGAGTGTACGCAGTAGCACGTCCGAGTTCATTCGAGCTAAACAGCAAATAAGAGATTTTTGGTTTTGGATCGATCGACAGTATGAACTAATCGATCGATTGATGAACCTTTTCGATCAAACACAAGAAGTGTATTCGATCGATTGATGCCTGCAAATACTAAAATAAAATAAAAATGTAAGATAAACAATTAATAAAAAGTGTTAGGAAGTCAGGTAATGCATCATGGACTCATGGTTCAAATATTCAGGGTCGTAACTATGTAAATATTCTAGTAAGGCTATATAGTTGAAATCATTAAAGTTTGATTATCCTTATGGTCAGGATTAACCGGTCTAGTTCAGTTGACATCCTAGTTAACTCTCTCAGTATCGAGATGCGAAGCTTTGGCCTGATCAATCAATCAGCCTAGTCATTAAGTATAAGAAATCAAATTTATACTTTAACTATAAATAGTAAAGTTTTCACTATCAAGTTCTGGATATTTTACCCTAAGTGGGGTATTAATAGCAGTTTTATCCTATTATATAAATTAAAGCTGATATGAAAGTAAGCCTTAACTAGTATTACACAGCCCTATTGCCTATCTATCTACCATGAATTCCACTAGGAAAACATTATTCCCAACTAAGAGAATACTCAAGCATGCTTGTGATAAACACAATGAAAATGAAAATTGCAATCATATAGATTAGTAAAAGGGTTCAGAAAGGCTTCTCTGAATTTGTAGAGACAAAGATTACAAACTTCTCCATTGACAACAACACCAAAGTAGAATAAAAGAGAAAACAAGTGAAAAGAGAACTAAAAACTATTTTGCCTGAATACCTTAAAGGTTTGTGAATTTCGTGTTGTTTTTTGGTTGTGAGTCTTCGGTATTTATAGTGTAGAGATTCGTCCAGGAAGTTGAGATGAATCAGGAAAAAGATTTGGATAAGGATCCAAAAGTTTGCACTTATATTATTTGATTTGATCAAACATATCTTGAAACGCGTCTGAAGTATCTTCTAAATCTCTTGTGATTATTTGCAACAACTCATGATAACTCTTCAAAGACAACGGTTCTTATCTGATATTGTTCTCGAAACTTCTTGTGAATATTGGGCTTGGTCGATCGAATGGGCTCGATCGAATGGGCCTTCATCTCCAATGGGCTTCTTGATACATCTTCAATAATTTGGGCTTAATTCCTTACTCCTGGGGGTAAATGACTTGATTCGAAGCCCATGTGACAGCTGACTCACGTGACTTACTTATCCTAACTTCTCACTTCGATCCAAATAGATAATATTCTTCATCCGGACCTGAACTTTTAATGTTGGATTGCTGAACTTGGTCAAAAATGCCAATTTATAACCTAAAAAGCCTTATTTTCACAAAAGCACTTTTGAAACAGAGAAATGTTAAATTCAATAGTTTAAGTCTCAAATCAAATGATTTCTTTTTTAAAAAACACCGAAAATCTATACTAAAAATGGTAAAATATCACCCTTATGAGCTCGTAAAAAGTCTTATTTACTTGTGTGGGCTTCATCCTCACACCGTGTTTACATGGTTGTGAGCTTCTTGGTTGATTGGCAATCTCTTCCTCACCATCATATTCATCATCTTTAACATCTATTGCATGCATCATATGAATATTATGTTTTCCTTCGTTTTTTTTCATTCATGAATTGCCTCACTTCTTCCTTTATATAGTCATGACAGATCTTGCACATAAAAGCATTCCTAAAACTTCCAACGATGTGTTGTTTGAGACGAAAAGCTGCTCTACAAGTCATGGCAGTATATGCACCTCCAATAATTGGGATTTTTTGTATCTTTAATCCCAAATTTCCGTGTTGTTGGGCCTTTGACATGATGATGAAATTAGAATAAGAGAAGAATCAGATAACAAAGAAGAAGATGAAGAGAGAGAAAAATAATATGAAGAAAAACAAAGAAAGAACAAAGAGTCCACAATTAAAGTGTAGGGTTTTCGGAACTTAGAAGTTGAAGATTTTGTTTATATAAAGAAAAAGATTTACGTGCATATTCTCATATTTTAATGTATATTAGATATTTGCCTTCTTTTTGTTTCCATATATAGAAAGATGAATCATTAGTTAATCGAAAACATGACAATATTGAAATTTACCTCATAATTTTCAAAACCATACACTAAAACGACTATATAAAAAGGCACGCTTTCCATCGCCTTGCGTTTTGGTCAAGACTCACAAAGGCACAATAGAAAAAGCGTTTACCGATATTGCCTCGTTGTAGCCATCAGTTTCGCCATTCTCTTTAGATGGTTGTGCCTTGTGCTTAGACGTATATAAATAATGATTAAAGTTAGAAAATATCCTAGAGATGTTTTAATAAATGAATTGTATAAAATATAAATAATCCAACTGAAAAAATATTTAAGATCACTAAAAAAATGTTAATTGTATGAAAACATTTTATCATATTCGAGATATAAAATGTTAATTCACTAAAAAACATTGCATGCATCATATAAAATGTTATTTAAAACACGACTGAAAACACGACTCTAAAAACGACTCCACCACGAGATATGAAAACATTGCATGCATCATATAAAATGTTAATCTATATACATAATGGCGCAGACACATCAGCTGCCAATTAAGCAAACACATCATTTCTATGATTAATTTTTATTACTTATTGATAAAACTTTAACTCTAGACGTTAACCACTTATGTAACTAGCTAATACATGACAATTCAAGAAATTTGAAAAGTCATTACTCCTATTATAAATTACAAAATCGAACCTTACACAAGTATAATTTCATGAAACAATAATAGGATTAATAATTTATATTTTTCAAAATAACTTTAGATTGTTTATTAACTAATTTTTTTTTATATTAACTATATATATGATATTAAACATGATGATTAAAAGAATTTGAAAAGTTATTACTCATATCATAAATCATAAAACTAAAAACTCATACCATTACAATTTCATGAAATAATAAAATAATTCGTTTATACTAATACATTGCATATTTTAACGATTGACCTAACTCAATGATGCTCAATCACGAAAAGAAAAAAAAAAACAATTTCAGTCAACCTAATATGTAGTCATTAAGATATTACTACGGTTAATACTACTCGGTTAAATGAACTGAATTGGAAAAATAATAAATTTCAAGCTTAGGATATAAATATAACCAAAATAAATGAATGGAAGAGGGATAGAGAGATAATCAGTCTCTTGAAATTTCATACGACATATACTCAAAACGAACAAAATTAAGTATGTGGTAAACGAAAACTTTGATCTTAAGAATATCTACAAAATTTCAAAATGATTAGCAACTATTTCACATTTTCATGGTGGTGAAAAATTGAAACAATCCTTTAAATTTTTTAATAAGTTGTTAGACTCCAAATTTATAGATAAATAATTATCTTATCCAACATAAATTATAAAAATCAACCTAAGCAAGATTCATATCAATGTATCTAAAAATTAATATAAAAACTAGACAAAACTCAGGACTGCACACTCACATAGCGTGATTAAAAATCTTGGTAGAATGACGTGAGATATATATAACTATGTAGATTTAAAACAACATGACAAAGTTTTGCAATACAATTTTAAATAGTAAATCATATAAATCGTAGAGATTATGTATAACATATATTGTAAACAAAATCACAAACAAATTCTAAAAAGTATATTATAATTACAAAAAATATGTAAGACAACATTATCCTTAAAAACAAAACAAATAAAAAACAAAATAATACATCTCGCATATAACACGGATCAACTACAAATTCACTAAAAAAAACATTTTATGAACTCCTTTAAAACACATCTTGTCAACCGGGTTTACCTCCCACCACTTCCATTGTAAACTCAAAATATATTGTAATTAATTTTCCGGTAGAACCTTATAGGATCTACATATATTAAGAACTTACTGAGTATTTCTTCATAAAATAATTTTGGATGTTGTTGTACACTATATAATTTTAGCAGAAGGATGACAATTGCATTTACCATCGTGTCTATAGTTGTTGTAGAATGACTCCCCCAGATGACACATGAGATCTCCAAATGTTTTTAACTTGGTTTGAGGAATATGAGGGGGGTAAAATGTTAAATTAAAGGGGTGACATCTGTAAATGGTAACAGTTTGGTAGCTTTGGATGAAAATTTGATTCATCGTGACCGTTCAGGTGTTAATCGTGCAAAGGTTGTTCAGTGTACATCGTCGCAGTGGATCAAAAGAGTCGCTGGTATTAACTCAAATCTCCAATCTCGTGCTCCAAGGATGATACAGTGAGGCTTAACACCCCAAAAGAGTCTCATCATCTCTTTCGTCTTCTCCACCAGAATCGTTTTAAGAAAATGGAGAACCTAACCCTAGTTTCTTGTTCAGCTTCTTCTCCAAAGCTCTTAATCGGATGCAATTTCACCTCTTCGGTTAAAAACCCAGTAGGGTTTTCGCGTCGGACTCCTAAAATTGTGCTCCGTCGCTGCTCCAAAATATCTGCTTCTGCGCAATCTCAAACTCCTTCGCGTCCCCAGAACGCTAGAGAAACTGGTTAGTCTGCTTATAAATTGTAGAAACTCGAATCGTTAAACCCTTTTGACCCCGTTGATTAAAAGCTTATGAATTTGCTTTATTATCTCTTAAACCCACACTAATTTGTCTTTTGTATCTGCAATTCGGATTCTTGTGCAGTGGTTTTGAGACATAGAAACAAAGTCTTTGCAAATATTTTTTCATCGACTCGTGATAAAGAGACTACTTCTGTTGCCACTCCTACTGTACCAGTGCCACCACCATCTTCATCAACCATGTAAGTGTTTGATAATTTACATAAAAATCCAACCTTTTTTTGGGGGGCAATGTGCTTACTTTTGAGTCGTGGTTGTTCAAAGAAGCATTTCTGATGTTTTTTTAAATCGATTTTTTGTAGAGGATCACCACTTTTCTGGATTGGTATTGGCGTTGGGATATCAGCTTTGTTCTCATTGGTGAGTGTGTACATTTATTTCTAATTGATATCATCTACGTGTTCTGTGTTTCTTTCAAGAATTACGTAACCTGATTTTTTTTTTTCTCTTATGATGTCATTACAGGTAACTTCCAATTTAAAGGTGAGTACTTTTATCTTCCTTTTCTCCATTGTACCCGGTTCCTTGATCCTGTGATATTACATCTCTTGCTCTCTAGTCTTTTGCCGAACCACGATTTATGCTTCATGTTGTTCTCTAGTGTATGTGCTCATGTATCTGAATTAGTTTACACTAGATTGGTTATGTTCAGAAGGTTAATTTGGAAACATTTACCTTTCTATTTTATCGGTAGTTGCTTAATTCATAGATGGGAAGTTTGAGATAACCTACATACCATAATGGTTGTAGTGATGCAACTGAGTGATCTGCACCTATAATCGTTTTTATAACTTTTTTATTGATATATATTTCACAAGTTCTCAATGCTTTCGTTCGTTATTCTCTAACTGCCTGTTGTTCTCACTGGACATTGTTTGCTTTTGGTTTCAGAAATATGCAATGCAAACAGCTATGAAGACAATGATGAACCAGATGAATACCCAAAATAGCCAGTTTAATAATCCTGGATTCCAAGCAGGATCGCCTTTTCCTTTTCCTTTTCCTCCTCAAACAAGTCCCACCTCTTCGCCATTTCAATCGCAATCTCAGTCATCAGGTGCTACTGTTGATGTGACGGCAACAAAAGTAAATACGCCTCCTTCGACTAAGCCGCAACCTACACCTGTAAAAGATATACAAGTCGATAAACCAAGTGTTGTTGTAGAGGAAAACAAAGCTAAGAAAGAAGAAAAGAACTATGGTAAACTCTTTTCCGTTTCAGTTTTGAGCTTCACCCTTTCTAATTTTCTAAGCTCTAATTTGGAAGTTGATTTAACGATGGATGCAGCCTTCGAAGACATATCCCCTGAGGAAACCACTAAGGAAAGCCCATTTAGTGACTATGCAGAAGTCTCTGAAAATAGTGCCAAAGAAGCTCGCTTATTTGAAGATGTAAGTTTTGCTTTCTTCTGTATCTGCACAGCACACTGAGTGGTTATTTTAAAACATGGCATAATTATCTAACCACGAGGTTTCTCTGCTCTTTCTTTTGATCATTTGTTGAAGGTTTTGCAAAATGGAGCTGCGCCAGGGAATGGTGCCACTGCTTCTGAGGTTTTTCAATCTTTAGGTGAGTTAATAATTTTATCAGTTGCATAGCACTGTGTTTGATTCATGATTAAGGTTAATGCCAACAGACTGATACGGGTAAAAATCGTTGAATTGGTTCGAAATTGTCTACTCCATTACTTTATTTCTGTCCTGCCGCTACTCGTTGCTGTGTCTTGGTATAAGACTTGCACTAATACAGTATGCAAATAAGTTTGCTGGACGTTTCTCAAGCAATTAATAGTATAGAAGGATTGTTCTGTGATTTTGGTACACTGGATTATCTGCTTGCGTATCAATGTCTTTCCTTTTTTCTAAGTTTTTAAATTGAATCCTTAGCCTGTCCATTGTTTAAGGTGCTGGGAAAGGTGGGCCTGGTTTGTCTGTAGAAGCTTTAGAGAAAATGATGGAGGATCCAACTGTTCAGAAGATGGTTTACCCGTAACTCATCTTCCCTACCATATTATGTTTCAGTACTTCTCTTTTGTTTATTTTCAAAACTGGTTGCTAAGTGTGGACATGGTAACATTGCATGTATGGTATCAGACATTTGCCTGAGGAGATGAGGAACCCAGAAACTTTCAAATGTAAGTCTGTCAATGTTTAATCCTGTTGTTATTATCTCTGTTCTCAGTATTTTTGCTTATTTCTCATTTTTTTATGAAACTGTTGCTTCTGAAGGTTTTCTCAAATTTAGACCATTTTTAATGGAAACCTTGAACTAGTCATATTAGTGAAAAGGATTTTGTCTACCCATGCTTAAAAAAAAGGATGCTTTTTTTTGTTTAAAGGTTGATCTGATACTGATTTATTTGATGCACTTTCTATGGATTGAAAATTTGTAGGGATGCTTAAAAATCCTCAATACCGTCAACAACTACAGGACATGTTGTAAGCACCAATTGTGTCCATTGCTTTTAAGAATCTCTAAACTGTCAGATTCAACCTTGTGGATTTCTCCTCGATTTAGGAACAATATGAGTGGGAGTGGTGAATGGGACAAGAGAATGATGGATACCTTAAAGAATTTTGACTTGAATAGTCCTGAAGTCAAACAACAATTCGGTAATGTCAATTGCTAGAAAAGTTTATACTGTTATAGTATAATTGTGAGTTGTGAAATATCAGCTCAATACTGATGGGAGTGACATGATATTTCAGATCAAATAGGACTGACTCCAGAAGAAGTAATCTCAAAGATTATGGAGAACCCTGATGTTGCAATGGCATTTCAGAATCCTAGAGTGCAAGCAGCGTTAATGGAAGTACGTTTGTTTATTAACTTGAATACTCTGAGTACTGTATACATATTTTGATTGATATGATCTTCACTGAATTTGATTGTTGTTGCTGCTGCAGTGTTCAGAGAACCCAATGAACATCATGAAGTACCAAAACGACAAAGAGGTACATCATAAACACTCAAATCTTCCGTTACATACTTGTGTTTTGGCCACTTTATGTAAGAATATATGGCGTATCTTTTTTATGATTTGATTGCAGGTAATGGATGTGTTCAACAAGATTTCACAGCTCTTCCCAGGAATGACGGGTTGAGATTTAGCTTTTTCTTTGTTTTATCTTTACTGGATAAAATGTCGTGTGTTTTAGCTTTTTAGGAGATACGTATTTGTTTAATCAACGATGATTAAGTTTTGGTCAGATGAGAGAGACACATATCATTATGTGTAATTTGCTAGGATATATATTTATCCACCAAGTCCCGAC
Organism: Aurinia saxatilis; assembly: GCA_900406295.1. Lineage (NCBI taxonomy): Eukaryota > Viridiplantae > Streptophyta > Magnoliopsida > Brassicales > Brassicaceae > Aurinia > Aurinia saxatilis. The sequence continues at coordinate 17,703 of OVAP01000503.1, forward strand.
ATTTGGGTTATGTGTAAAACGTTGTTAGTGGTGTCCTGATTCTCTTGCCAATCATCAACTTTGAAATAATGGTATGTTGAATAAATCTTGAATGAAGATGGAAAGAGGATTAGTCTAATATTTGATTAGATGATTAATTCTGCTATGAGCTCACTGCTCAGTGCTGTAACATCTATAACATATAATATATTTTATTTTCTTAAGTATGGAGAAACCAAAAGTAGTTAATTAATGAACCCAAAAAGGGAAGACACGGATAATCTGTGACCAAACTAATAATCGTTCCCACTTTGCTCTCGGAGAGGCTTTCCCCGTACGCCGGTCGCTCTCCCCGAACAATTGCGCGCGTAAAATCCTTGGTTTTGTCCCCGACGGCCCTTGAGTGTCGGAGTCTTGTGATTGGTTCGTACGGTGAGTATCGAATTTGTATTCCCTTTGCGTATTGCTTTCTTCCAATTCGTTACTCTCTGTTTGATACCAATGGTGCCTTGTTATTCTATTCTGGGTTAAATTAAACGTATGCAAAGATGGGAATTTACAGCCATTGTCTTTCTTTTCTCTAATGCTTTAGGGTTTTCTTGAGAGATGAAGCCAATAAGTGAAAGTAATTATAGTAGAATTCCTGCTGCCTCCAGAGAAGCAGTCAACAAAATCCTAGATAGACGCAATGCTCGTGGCAAGAACAAACTAGATGATACTTCACTCAAGGTTTGTTTCTATTCGTTCGATGTTAGCAGCAGCTATTGAAAGTCTGTGCTACTTACAGATAATTAGTTAGTATTAGGATCGATAGATACTAATGGCTGTTGTCTTATCTAGCTCCACTGGTTGTCTGTGAGGGTAAAATAATCTTAAGTTTCTACCATTCCAGCTAAATAAAAACGAAAATGACAAGGGGAAGAAACAAGCCGTTGGTGTTATGGAGGACAAGGAATGTGGTCAAAGTGCAGCCTTTGATGATGAAATGAATGATTCCGACTGGGAAGACTGTCCAATTCCTAGTCCTGATAAAACAGCTGACGTTTGTGTTGATGAACCCAAAGAATTAACCATAGAATTAGATGATGTACCCGATGCTAAGAAGCACAAGAATGCTTACCGTGCAACACCACAAGACAAGGTATGCTTTACCCCTGAAATCTCAGGAAATGCAATATGACTATCTTTTTATTCTTCAAAAGTGAGTGCCTTTATGAGGTTTGTGCTTTGTTTTAAAGGAACGGGCACAACTTGTCCACAAGGTTCACTTGCTCTGTCTGCTTGCAAGAGGGAGGATAGTCGACAAAGCTTGTAATGATCCCTTGATTCAGGTAAATAAATTGTATCCATTTACTACAGCCGTGTAACCTTTTGTGTTGATGTCAAAATTTTCGGGTTGCTTGCTAATTTACCTAATTGTTAAATTTGATGTGCAGGCTTCCCTGCTTTCACTTCTACCATCATACTTGTCAAAAATATCAAATCTCGATAATGTTACCGTCAAGGATATAGCCCCTCTTGTTCGTTGGGTATAGATTTTCTGGCCCATAGCTTTTATATTGTTTTGATGGAAAGTTAAGCAACTTTTTTTCCTGCCTTAAATTGTAGGTCCGTGGAGTTTTTTCTGTTAGGTGTACACCCAGTTCTGATAAATCTTTCCCTACTTCCCTAGCATTTGCTCTCGAATCTCGTAAAGGCACAGCTGAAGAGGTAAGCTTGTGATCAGATTTACGAGATTTAAGCTATTTATTATTTGATTACTTGTACAGTTGTATTGTTGAGACCTCAGTTTCCAGGCTTTTAGTTTCATTCACCATCTAGGGATTTTAATATGGTCAGATGAGTTGGTTTCCCTTTTCCAAAGTATCTTGAATCTCTGTGTGTGAAACTTATGGAATCATTTTCCTCAGTTTCCAGGCTTTTAGTTTCATTCACCATATAGGGATTTTAATATGGTCAGATGAGTTGGTTTCCCTTTTCCAAAGTATCTTGAATCTCTGTGTGTGAAACTTATGGAATCATTTTTGCAGCTTGGAGCACTGGCTGTTGCTTTGCTTAGGGCATTAAAGCTCACAGCTCGGTATGTGATACTTGTTACTATTGCCGCAAGATAATATACATATTTGGTTTCTGAGGGCTCTGTTCTTGCACTTTTGATTAGTTTAATGAATAATGGGGATTCCCAAATCTAGATGGCTTGAGTTTCAGCTCCATAAATGTTCACTGACATGTAATACTTTTCAATGTCACCGTGATTATTTGTGGCACCGTGGTTTTTGAAGTGTTGTATTATGATAGCTAGGGTTTAGTATGCGAAGCGTGTTTCAAGTTTTCTGTACTAATTTAAGTTTCACAGGTTTGTGTCTATTCTTGATGTTGCATCCTTAAAACCAGGGGTCAAAAAGGATGAATCTTCAGGTCAAAACAGAGCTAAAATGAAGCGTGGAATATTCAGGACCTCAACTCTTATGGTACCAAAACAGCCCATCTTGTCAGACGTAAATAAATCTTCTTCCCGTGTTGAGAATAGAAGTCTCCGTGAAGCCTCGGAGCCTCAGCGTGGGAATCCCCTGGGCTCTGATCAGTTGCAACATAATACGGTCAACTCATCTTGTGAAGTAGGAATGTCCAGCAAATCTGACAGAACAAGAAGAAAAGGAGACATTGAGTTCGAGATGCAATTAGCCATGGCTATGGCTGCAACTGCAAGTGCAGAAAACCAACAAAGCCCTAAAATGAACGAGAAAAAGAAAAGTCTAGAAACAACAAAAACAAGTGATGTCTTGTCAGTTCCTGACCAAGTAATATCCACTGCTATCGGTTCTAAGAGAGTGGATTCTCCACTTTGTTGGGCTGAGGTTTATTGCAGTGGGGAAAACATGGATGGGAAATGGGTTCATGTGGATGCTGTTAATGGAATGATAGATACAGAGCAAAATGTAGAAGTTCAAGCTGCTGCATGCAAGACCTTGCTTAGATATGTTGTCGCCTTTGCTAATGGTGGGGCCAAAGATGTCACTCGCAGGTTTTCTGTTGCCTCCATTACAATTCGCTTTTCTGGACAGTTACATCTTCTTTTAAGAATTCTTTTGCCTGCATAGAATTGCCACTTCTAGATACTTGTCTTTACATCTATCTTCCTTTGACACTTCTCTTATTCAGGTACTGTACAAAGTGGCACACGATTGCATCCAAACGTGTGAGTTCACCGTGGTGGGATATGGTATTAGCACCATTAATGCATCTAGAGTCGTTTGCAACGGGAGGTATAGCTCCAAACAAACACAATGAAGACGATGCTCTGAGAAATCCCAGTAGTCGGAATCCCGTTTCTAACATAGCTTCCTCGAGTAGCTCGTCCTTTGGTATAAGGAGCGCTCTTGAAGATATGGAGTTAGCTACGCGAGCGCTGACTGAGCCCCTTCCCAAGAACCAGCAGGTAAATTTGATGTAGGCGGACAAACTTACAAATTTAAAGCTCATGCTTCAAAATCTAAAATCTCTTCTTTAAAACATTTTGCAACAAACACAATCTATTTAATCTTTCAGGCCTATAAAAGTCACGAACTATATGCTATTGAGAAATGGCTTCACAAGAACCAGATACTTCACCCAAAAGGTCCGGTTCTGGGATTTTGCTCTGGTCATCCCGTTTATCCTCGAACCTGCGTGCAGACTCTTAGAACAAAAGAAAGATGGCTTCATGATGGGCTACAACTTAAGGCCAATGAAGTTCCCTTAAAGGTATCAGTATTTTATTCTCTCCCTGTTGATTATTTTTATTCGTTCCCTCTATTTTGGCTGGATCATCAACTCTTGAAATTCCTTATTATATTAGATTCTCAAGCGTAATTCGAAGCTGAAGAAAACAAAAGATTTTGGAGATGGGGACAAGGTCATCGAAGGTGGTTCTCAGTGCATGGAACTATATGGGAAGTGGCAAATGGAACCGTTGTGTCTCCCTCACGCTGTTAATGGAATTGTGCCCAAGGTAAAAAAAAGCAACTTAGTGTCTGTCCTTGTTTATATTGCTTCCATGGAATCTATAGAAATCTCCCCAAAAAATATCTCTCTGCAATTGCAACTCCATTAAATTTCAAAGCGAACACCACAGACTTTGTAGATAGACAGAGAAGTGTAAAAAATTCCTTTTGTGTGTGGTTGGTTTTCAGAATGAGCGCGGGCAAGTTGATGTGTGGTCTGAGAAATGTCTCCCACCTGGAACTGTCCACTTAAGGTTTCCTCGGATATTTTCGATTGCTAAGAGATTTGGAATAGATTATGCACCGGCCATGGTTGGTTTCGAGTACAGAAGTGGACGTGCTACTCCTATTTATGAAGGTATTGTTGTCTGCACCAAGTTCAGAGACACAATCCTTGAGGTACATTTCCATATTTTCCATGAAACATATAGGTTTTTGAAGAAGGATATATGGTTTATTTCGCTATTTGGTTTCGATTAGGCATATGCAGAAGAACAAGAGAAGAGAGAAGAAGAGGAGAGAAGACGAAACGAAGCACAAGCAGCTTCGAGATGGTATCAGCTCCTTTCATCAATTCTAACCCGTGAAAGATTAAAAAACCGTTACGCTAGTACCTCGAACGATGTTGAAACGAAGAGTTTGGAAGTGACATCAGAGACCGTCGTGAAGGCGGAGAATGTGAAATCACCTGAGAAGCGGAGAGGGGCGAAAAGAGGAAGGTCACGAGGAAGCAAGTCTCGCAGTGAAGATGAAGGCCGTGAACATGAGCACGTGTTTCTTGATGAGGAAGAAAGCTTTGATGAGGAGACCTATGTGAAAACCAAACGCTGCAAATGTGGGTTTTCTGTCCGGGTTGAACAAATGTAGACAGACGGACGCTTAGTTTATTTTAATTTACTAATCCTTTGGGGCGTTTTACTGTTTTTTGAAAGTCCGCAAGAAGAGTGGATTTTGTGTAACTTTGCCCCAAAAAACTCCATTTTATATAAGGTATAATTCTTACAACTAATTTCCATTTTCAAAGTAATTATGTTAGGGGAGATTTTTTTTTTTTTGGAACAACTTTGCATTGCATTAATTATAACGAATGTTTACATGGAATCAATTAAAAGATGTTGGTAAATACACATTGGAGGTACATTGTAAAAACAAAATGAACTAGCTTGAGATTGTCTTTGATGTGCTAGGGGAGAAATTTGAAAGGTTCAATATTACCACAAAATATTGAAGTAACCTTTTTGATCCGACGAAGTTAAGAGATTTTGGCGACTTTTTTTTTGTAATCAGTCACAACTCCTCTTATAGAGATGTTTCAAAAAAAAAAAAAAAATTGCTATTAAATAAATCTGAGATTAAACCCGAGAGTTTATAATATATGAAATTAATATCGACAAAACATTTGTGTTGTTGTTTTGTTGTATAGTTCAAAATATAATAATTATTATATGTTACTAGAACAAAGAAAAAAAAATGTTTATTGTACAAGTCAATAAATAAATATAAGGGGAAACATTGAACAAAGCGCATCGGTGGTCTAGTGGTACCGTCTCCTAGATAGATTTGGGATATCTTTTTTAGTTTCATAAGTTTTTTGAGATGTATTTGATCTTTTTAGGTTGGATGGTTTTTAATTTTTTATTTTATCTAGAGAGTTTTGTTGGGTTTTTTTGGTATAGCAAAGTGTTGGGAAGATATTTTTGTTTTAATGTGGTCGTTGAAGTTATAATATTAAACTATGTATGTTCGCTTTTAGAAAATACATACAAATGATAAGAAAAAAGAAGAAGAATTTTCAACAACAAATAACAATCTTATATAATATTTTAGAAAACCCTCTCTAAAACATCTATGAAAATCTGCCACGTAGACATGTAAAATGGTGACATGTGTCCCTCTTTGTTTTTTTTATTTTGTTTTCTCCACAATAAAACCTGAAACCTAAACAACCTTACTTCCAATAATAATAAGTGCACTTTAAATATGAGGGGAAAAAATATTATATATTAGTTTAGAGAACCCTCTCTAAAACATCTATGAAAAACTGTCACGTAGACATCTAGAATGGTGACATGTGTCCCTCTTTATTTTTTTTAATTTTGTTTTCTCCCACAATAAAACCTGAAACCTAAACAACCTTACCAAAAAAACCATCTCTTACAAAACCTTTTTCTAAAACTCATTTATTATTATATTATATGCACACAAAGTAAATTTGGTGCACAATTGTTAATTGTATATTAATATTTAATTTCATGAGGCTTAAATGCAATATAACATCTGAGATTTAATCTCCAATGTCTTTCTCTCATATTTAAAATGCACTTATTGATAGAGTTTTATTTAGATTTTAACTCATCCCTTACATGATTTAAAAAAAGAAAAACCATCTCTTACAAAACCTTTTTATAAAACTCATTTATTATTATATTATATGCACACAAAGTAAATTTGGTGCACAATTGTTAATTGTATATTAATATTTAATTTCATGAGGCTTAAATGCAATATAACATCTGAGATTTAATCTCCAATGTCTTTCTCTCATATTTAAAATGCACTTATTGATAGAGTTTTATTTAGATTTTAACTCATCCCTTACATGATTTAAAAAAAGAAAAACCATCTCTTACAAAACCTTTTTATAAAACTCATTTATTATTATATTATATGCACACAAAGTAAATTTGGTGCACAATTGTTAATTGTATATTAATATTTAATTTCATGAGGCTTAAACTGTGCAACTGGAAACGGCCAAGACATCCTCTTGCAGCTGCAATTTCATTTAACTCTGCAACTGAAGCTCCACCTTTCGCGGGTGAAACTTCCCTATTCTCACCGTCTTCTTCCTTTCCGGTGACATCTTCACCAGATTCTACAATCTTTTGAAGTAGAATAGGTCTAGAGACGTCTATAACATGGTTGATTCACCTCCAAAAACTCTCACATAATCCCTTAAACGAGGCATTATGAATGGGACGGGCTCGAAGCTGTGGTCTCCATACACTACTGTAGAATGATCACCGGTTACAAACAAGAAATAATGGTATATTGTAGAAGACTCAGCCTGCCATAGAAGCTTAGCGAGCTGACGTATCACCTTATCTACAGCTTCCAAACTTCGAACTTTGAACAATGTCCCCTTATCGTGACCCACATCATCAATAGCTTTTATGTTCAGGAACCCGAAATTGTATCCGACCTTCCTGTTTTATGCCCGTCCTCTCCCAGTACAAAGACATGTGGGCAAGGGTTCAAAGGAACTCAAACCGCATTGGATATAGCAACCAATTTTGATGCGAGAAGCGTCCAATAATATCCAGTGGCTCCATGAGCTTCAAGAATGTCAATACTGAGAGATATACCAAGTCCATCTATAATCTTTGTTGGTGTTACCATACATGGCCACAACCCGTGTTCTCTTGAAAAGCGGAAACCTCTATTCGAATGCCACATCCTCGTAGAAGCACAATATTAGAAACACTCTTGCCTTGTTCAGCTCTGTTTGCATTATCCGTATGAGAAACAAGAATCCGCAAGATCTACCTGGATAATTTATTAACAACTTTAGTTGTGTGATTGGCTTCTTCTGATTCATCCAATGGTTTGGCGTCAAGAAGCAATTGTTTATCCTTCAACGGATTTTTTCCAGAGATACTTCAACTAAGTCTTGGTTCTTTTACAATCACTCCACATCTATTTTTCGTTCCATATCTATACAAAAAAAAAGAAAAAAAAACTCGCTTTCATCCGGAAAAAACAGAACCCAATATCAGAGTCATATATAGAGACTAAACCCTCGTTCTTGCCTCGGGCGGGTTTCAAAAGTTTCAAATGCTTCTTCCTTATTCTCTGCACTTGAGATGTAAGCAGTAACTAGTATGTTTTAGCTGGACACCGGTGTGACTGTGTCAAGTCCAATCCTCAAGGAGATAACTATTTATTTCCGTGGTTTCTCAGACATATTATCGCTGAAGACACTTTCGTTTTTTTATTACTGTTTTTTTGCTACTGTCCAGAGGTCAACTTAAAAAACGTAGTCCAGACTCACATCCACATGATATATATCCTTAAAAACCCAAAAAATCATTGATCCAATTTCCTTAGGTGTGTGACCCTAAAAGATCGTATACTCTTTTGTGGTTGACAAAAGCTTTAGATTCGATGTCCTCATCAAATTTTTAGTTTTTTTTTGTGGAGAGTTTTGTTGGTTTTCATGGTATAGCATAGCATTGGGAAGAGGGTTTTACTTTGATGTGGTTGTTGAAGTTATAGTAGTAAACTATGTATGTTCTCTTTTCAAAAAAAAAAAAAAACAAATGATAAGAAAAAAAAAGAAGACGAATTTTCAATAACAAATAACAATATAAAAAAAGAATTGAACACATTCATGTAGTGAATAGACGTGAATTTTGCTTATATCTCGATTTTAAAATTTTTTTTTTGCTAATAGATAAACCGAGAGTCTATAAACTTTAATATAGAAAACCATATTTGTTATTTTTGCTTTGGTGTGGTTGTTGGTGTTGTAATATTGATTCTTGTAGATGCTTTTTTTCATATGAAAAGAGGGTTGGGGGGAAATGAATTCTGGACACAGAATAAATAAAATTGAACATAGAGATGTATTGAATGGAGCTAGTTTTGATTATATTAAGGTTCTTAAAAAGAATTGCTAATAAGAAAATCCGAGAGACATTAAACTTTAATATATGAAATTCATATAGAAAAAGAATTTATGTTGTTGTTTTGTTGTATAGTTCAAGGCCTAATCATTTATTAAACATGTATTAGAACAAAGAAAAACAATAGAAAAAATACAAGTCAATAAATAAATATAAGGGGAAACATTAAACAAAACCGCATCGGTGGTCTAGTGGTACCGTCATCGGTCCAGACTCGGGTTCGAATCCCGGGTGGTGCGGTTTAAGCTCATAGGGACTTGGTGGGTTGCATTTAAATGGTTTGCTTAACCGAGCGATGCAAATCACAGCCCGGTCCATAATCTCACTGGCGAAGGGGTTAGGGGAAAAACATTACCTATCACATGTGTTGTTTGAGTCCATTATTGATGGGAATCATAGTCAAAAATTTTTGGTTGGTTAGTTTACAATATCACAACCTTCCTAGGTTACATATATATAGATTCTTACGTTTTGTTATATGTTTTCTACATAAAGATATTATAGGTGAGATAATCGATGTCACGAAACTAAATAAAAATCGCCCTCAAGATGAAGCTCATCCAAATGATGATTGGGCAACCATTGTTTTTTACTCTTAAGAATGATCAGTAAGTTATACAATTAGGAACCTCTTTAATATGTTTTTCAATATTATTGTATGTGTTGTGTTGCTATTATTTGCATATATAGACATTATATGAATTCGTTTGTGTTTATTGTGGCACTATTCTCAAATGTAATGCTCTTGGAGACCATGCATATAAACTTCATTACCAGTGGACTGGTAGAGAAGAAGGAGTCGCTAATATATGCGTGCTTAGATGGGTAAAGGTTATCAAGGCAGTTGGTGTGTTATCTTTCCTTTTTAAAATGTTTGACATAGAAATAATTTTCATTATTGTAATCTTAGAATGGTAATCATGCATTTGTGTTTCAATATTGTTAGATTCAATGAATGTTCAAACGTGAGGCAATTGCTCTCAATTGATGTTTAATCTCGATACTAAAGCGGCTCATGACTTGCGTAGTATAATATCACCGTAAGTTTCCAATATACACGTTTGAATTATATATGTGGTTAGTTTGTTATATGAAATTATGAACTTTATAATTTGCTTGATACATGATAATTATGTCCGAGGATGAATCAGCCGGAAAGAATGATTTATGAGGCAAGACAAGTGTTATATGGATTATTTGTTAAAGAATTACGTGTTTTTGTATGACATCACATGTTATTCAAAACTATGTTTTTTTGGTCTATATGTTTTTGGACCAAATTGTTAATGTTGAGTTTGTTGGTATTTTAAGCTACTATATATTTTGTTTCAAGATTTATCGTATTTGGCGGTTTTATATTCACCATTCTTCTACAAATCACAAGTATACAATGTATATTGTGAATGATGAGTTCGTTAGAATACTAAATCACATCTACTTACATATGTACAGTGCATTCGCACAGATAGAATAATAATAATATTAATTATACTATATATATGTGATTCATAATCTTCATTACATATACAATGTCATAAACACTTTTATATTTAGTAAAAAAATGATAGCAACTAAGATATATTTTTTTAAAATAGCAAACATATACCGTGCTGTCTACAACACAGGTAGAATCCTATTTAAATCTTAAACTCTAACTCTATATAACTGTAGAAGGGTTTAACCCTAGAATCTAAAACTGTATAAACTCCAAACCAATCATAAACCTTAAGCTCTAAAACCCTATACCCTAACAAAATTTTCAGTTATAATCCAAAATAATTTGGATCATAAGCGCTTTTTGATAAATAATAAAAAATTAATCCAAAGCAGTTTGGATAAATAAGTGGTTTCAGATAAATAATCCAAATACACAGTTAATCCAAAGTATTTTGGATTAAAGAAGTGGTTTTGGATAAATAATCCAAATAGTCATTTAAAACTAAATCCAAAATGTTTTGGATAAAGAATTCAAAATAGTCAAATACTTTAATATTTTTGAAAATTTAACGATTAGAAAATATATTCAAAATCCCCTTATCACTTAGAAATTAATTTTTTTGAAAATTTATCGTTTAAAAATTAATATTGAAAATATACTTTATTTTTATAATAACTCAATTATTATTAATTTCTAAATTTTAAGATTTGTTTTTTTTTTGCATTTTTTGTTATTTTTTCTTATTTTCCGATTTATTTGGATTATTTGAAAAATTGTTATTTTTTAATTAAAATATTAAAATTTAAAGACTGACTTTCTGAGTCTTTGATTGAAACACCATTCTGATAATTAAAGTGAGCAGTCAATATCCAGGAATAAAAAATGCACTCAACTCAAATAGTCGTTGGATTAAACGACCGGTCTAGTGGTACCGTCATCGGTCCAGGCTCGGGCGGTGATTAGGGTTTCTATTGATCTCAAGTCCATCTATTTCGTCAATGTGCAAAGCTGCTTGAATGATTTATGGGTCTCCTCTGTATTGTCAGTAGAACCAAAAGCTGTGTCTGTTAGTTCCGTTACTGATGTAGTGGTGCAGGACAAATGCTCATGTGTTTAAAGATGGAGGAGGACAACGTTTCTGTGATGGCGTTCCGGGCCAAACCTGCATCGACTGGCTCTAAAGCTCAGGTCCGATGCTCCACAGCTGAGAGTCTTGTACCTTTGCAGGCTTGTGTTTCTCATGTGCAGTGATATAACTTGGGATCCCTTTCTATCTCTACTGCACCTACCTCAAACAGCTCTGCAATTCCTATTCCTCGGCATCTTAAACGCTAGAGATATAACTTGTGATTTTAAGGACTGATGACAATTATTCTATCTTATCCCTGACCTAACTTTAGACATGTGACCCAAACTCCTTCTTTTACTTGCGGAGGTAATATACACTTGTTGATACCAATCTGGATGTGTTAGTGTGAGTGTGATTCAGTGAAAACCAGATGGAATAAGAGCCAGACGAACATGAGTCAATCCAACGGAAACTTTGATTAGATTCGCGAACTAGTAGTTTTAGTTAGTAAGTGAAGTCTTCATATGTATTGTGCGTTTTGATTTTAAACAGATGGAAGCAATGGGATTCGAGACAGAGGTGGTACTGGAGGTGTTCTTCGCCTCCCACAAGGCCGAACACTTGGCTGCAAACTATCGTCTCGCTCACAGCCACAAGTTACACCAAGAACACCATCAATCCGAAATCTCTTCATTACTGGTTACATATATTTTTCATGTCTGAGAATCAAATGTCTGTTTTACATATATTGTTTAAAGTTGTACAGAAACCAGGTACAGGGGATTTGGAGCAAATGATCATTTCTTGTACAAATTGCCATGCCTCGAGCTTGTCAAAGTTTGGTCAAGTGAAACAGACCACAAGGGACAGTTGCGACTCACCAACAACCTGCTAAGGCTTCCCAGACCATCCGAGTGCAAGATCCAGTTCGAGTTTCTTCCTCCTAGCTCTGTTGCAATATGAATCTGATTTATAAACACTTTTGTTTCTAGTTTTTGTCAGAGTTCTTGTTTTTATATAATTTTTCCACCAGTAATCTTTCTTTGAGTTATTCTTTGTTTATATCTTTGAATTAACAAAGGCTATATAGCAAGCTTAAATTAAATCACCTAAGACCTGTCTTAATGTACACACCAGTTGATACCAATACAACTTTGTAAAAGTTATTGTAATATAACTTCACCTAAGTCTTAAAAATTTGTTTTTTTTTTTGAGAAACTAGTTTGCATTTTTTACTAAAGAAAATAATTAAGAGAACATAATTTAAGAAATTCTTTACAGTGAAGGATCATGAATAATAAAGATTTGCTTAAGAAAAAATTTAGACGAGAACTAGTACTTATAGCCGAATGGTTGGTGTTCAAACTGACACTGTGTCATTGACTCATACACATAATATAGATTTTTGTTTCTTTTTTTAAAGAAACAAATCGGATATCTGTAAGTATACACACACGTGTTTGAATCTTGTTCCAAATATCCGAAAATGCAAAATATCCATATGTGTTCTTTCAAGAAAAATTAAACCATAAAATATATTCGATAAAAACAAGGCAAATCACATATACAAATTTTTTTCTACCATATCCACTTCGTGTCCACCCCTCACATTTCTCTCTTCCTTATCCAAGACCCCTCCTTCGAATGCGAATTATGCATCTTCCTGTCTCTAGAACCTAAAACTGAGGTAAATGTTGTTGCGAAGTCAGTATACTCTATTTTCCATCGGACTATTGTGATTTAGTTTGTTTTGTGTGGCTTCTTATAGACTTTTAGGCGATTATATTTTCTGCTCTTTATGTTAAATTCATATTGACATAATTATACCTCCATGGACTTGCCTCATATTTCCGTTTGTAGTTTGTAGTGAAACTGTTTTGTTTATGTCTATGTTATGTTTGTTTATAAACTGTATTGTTTATATAGTCTCGTACAGAGATGACAGATCGGATCAGCAGCCTACCAGATGAGCTTCTTCGTCATGTCTTGTCCAACCTTACAACAAAGGAGGCTGCCTTGACATCGGTTCTCGCCAAGAGGTGGCGCAAACTGTTTGCGTCTGTCCCTAAAATCGACATTGATGACTCCGTATTTTTGAATCCTGAAGAGGGTAAGTTGGAAAGAGAAGAGATTAAGCGGAGCTTCTTGTTTTTCGTGAGTAGGGTTGTGATATTGCAGGGTGATTCTCCCATAGAAAAATTCTCCCTCAAGTATAATACACCCGGTGTTGACGTGGATCTTCTGAAATGTTGGATATGTAACGTGTTGGAACGTGGTGTTTTGGAGATTGATCTGTTCATCAACGATTTAAGATGCTCATATGGCTTGCCTTCGGAAATCTTGATGAGCAAGACACTGGTTAAGCTGAAAATAGGATGTGGGGCTCCTTTTGATTTTGATAAGTATGAAAACCATTTCTTGCCAATGCTCAAGACTCTCATTCTTGATTCAGTTTGGTTTTATGGTGGCCAGCTTCAAAAGGTACTTTCTGCTTGCCCTGCGCTTGAGGAATTAAACATGTCTAATATAAGTATCGGGAATGGGGAAGAGGCCGTGTCAAGTGCAACCCTGAAGACCCTAATAATTAAGGCCGTCAATCCTTTAAGGGCTTTCTCGCTAGATACACCAAATCTGGTTTGCTTAGAGTACTCTGAGTTAGTTGCGGAAAACTATCCGGTAGTTAATTTGGAAAGCCTAGTTGAGGCTCGGATCAAGGTTATATTAACTAACAATCAGTATGAAAAATTAAGAACTCGAGACGATGATTGGTTAGAGGATGATGAGCTTGGTAAAGCTTTTCCGTGGCATATGCAATGTTCAGAAGCTTTACTTTTCTCCTGGTTCTCTCCAGGTCAGTATATTGGCTATTATGGTTCTCTATTGCGATTCAGAAGATGAAAACAATCCTTAATATTTTTGTTGTTGTTTTTTAGGTATTTGCTCGATGCTGCCAGACGATGCCAGTGTTCAACAACCTCACTTTCTTATACATTGATAGTGACATTGAAATAGCGTGGCAAGAAATGCCGGTTCTTCTAAGAAACTGTCCACAACTAGAAACTCTAGTCATTAAGGTATGAAAACACCAACAATGTAATAACACTTTTCTAGTACAGTGATGTAGTACATCATAATTTTACTAATATTTTCCTTTTTCCTTGTAGTGTCTCATACACGGTGTCACATGTAAATGTGGCGATGCATGTATGTGCATTTCTCGGGAGGAAAAAGGTCGTTCGCTTGCATCATGTCCAGTGAAAAGATTAGAGATACGAGAATTTGATGGATTCATGATGGATTTTGCGATGATAAAGCATTTTTTGGAATATTTTCCGTATTTGAAGAAGATGGACATCTACATTAGAGATGGTTCTGGAAGGCATCCAGAACTTACTGCAGAGATGCTCATGCGTTGCAATGATTTATCAGACCGCAATGTTGAATTTAAGGTGCACGGTTCTTCGCATGCACAATAAATTTAAGTCTTAGAGGAAGATGCTTTTTTCAAAAAACTCAAACAGTTTATGCCAAATGCTTGTTTTGCTACTAAAGTTTTTATGATGAACATTTTCTTGGAGAATCTTTTCATGTCTTGAGTTTGTTAAAGTTTGGTATATTGAAGTAGACTACAAGGAACTGTTGCAACTCACCAAACACATGCTAAGAGGCATCCCCAAACCATCCGAGAGCAAGATCGATTCTTGTAAGATCGAGTTCAACAAGACTCCTAGCTGCTCATTGGAATATGAACATGATCTCTACATTTAAAACTCTGTTTTATTAATAGTGTGTATCTGGATTTGATATTTTTTTTCAACAAACCAACTTGGCAAATTTAACAGACCAAAACTAAATTAAAATGTCAGAGCAAGATATATTCATTGCACTTGCACAATCCAAATTTTAAATGAAAAGTGTAATAGTTTTCAAATTTCATACATCTAGCATAAGAAACTTGAAACTTGGTGATGACTGATATGGCTGATAGTTTATCGGTTTTACTATAAATTTTGAGTACTTTTGTTGACAAAGCCAAAGGATTCAGACATGAAAGTGATAAATTTCACCTTTTTATGTTTTAAAGGTGTTTTTGCGAAAATAAGATTTTTAGGTACAAATATGAGCATTTCTTGCTCAAAGCAGTAATCGAGCATAAGAAGTTTGTGTTTAGATAAAATGTTTGGATACAATCAAGACACGTGAGTAAAATTTCACATGAGCTTGGAATCAAATCATCAGGCCTAATAACCAAGGAGTTAAAGCCCAATCATTAAAGAGATGTCTTTCGGAAAGCAATGATCTTAAGTCCCATTCGATCGAATTACATGCATATTCGATTGAATGAGATGTGGGTAATTACTTAAGGCTTTTGAAACTCTCTAAGGAGATTCAGGTGGAGTTCGAGTGTCACCAGAATCATTTGAGAAGATTCAGAAGTTATCAAAGACGCATTTTGTAGAAGAGAACCGATAGAATATCCCAAAACTTCGATCGAAGCTAAGAGATAAAATCAAATATTTTGATTCTCTTTAGCTGATTCTCTCTTATCACTTCACTGAAACCCTTGGACGACACCGTCACTCTATCTAGATCCATTCTAGTGGCAGAAGATAGGTGTGCCTCTTCAATTACCTTAGCTCGCGGAGAGAGCACTTTGCTTTCATAATTCTCTTAATTTTTTTTGTTGTTTTTTGTTTTTGTAGGTGTTAGGGGAGATCATTCTTTGTATTTGAACCCCTATTTTTATGGTTTTTTTCGAATTACTTCTTGTCATGGTTTTCTTTTCTATGAAAGAGTAATTTGATAGTTGGGATCAAGGTTTTTCATAGTTTCATGGATTGGTAAATAGGTTTGGGATCACAGTCCTTTAGATGAACTTTGTATTTACAATTATTAAGCTAGAATGGTTAGAAGGTACACCTAACTGTTCATGCTAGATTCTTTTCGCTAAGACACCATTAAGTAGAAGATCCGATATGGTAAATGATAAGCTATGTGTATGGGACAAAAGTACCATGAGCATGGTCCACATATTGATTCTTTGTAGACTTCATGACTGCCCCTTTGTTGAGGTCATGTGATTTATGTTTGAATGAAATTGAGTTAGGAAGCATCTAATAGCTAGGCTGCCTGAAACCTGAATAATCTAATATGCGTCACTAAAGAAATTCCTTATTCTCAACGCTTTTTATTTCATTATATAAATTCGTTTTTCATTTGCACTTTTAGAGTATTAGGAACTTTAAAACCCTCAAAAAAGTATATTGTCACCTTAGCTTGATTTGAATCTTATAAGCTTGCAGCGTAGTAGCCCTTTCTCTTTGGATACGATCCTTAAGTATAACTGCAAAAGCTTGTGCGCTTCCATGATTATTTTGGGTGAAAACTAAATCCCCATCAATGACTGATATATTGCGTTTTTAACTCATTCCAACCTTGGTTTTCAACTGTTTCTCGAGTCTTTTAGTGTCGTTTTAAAGTCTTAACAGGAGCAAACACGTGGAGTATAGATTTGAACTTCAAGGTGGAGTTGTGAGACAAAAAGGTGAAGAATTCATGGAAAATAGCATGTATTGATCAATCCAAGTGAGGATCGATCGATCCCTACGTGATCGATCGATCCATGATCACTCAACACCTGCGAGCCACATATAGATTGAGCTGCAAGCAAGGATCGATCGATCTGAGCATGGATCGATCGATCCATGATCACTCAACACCCGCGAACCACATATAGATCGAGCTGCAAGCAAGGATCGATCGATCAGAGCATGGATCGATCGATCCATCACCTACGAGCACCATTTTTGGAAACTCGAATCAGATCAGTCCTTATATTTGAGAAGATTACACACGTTTTTGCTTCCTTATATAAAGGGTCTGAGCCCCAGAAACCCTAGAACACATTTTCCTTTTCAT